>JACEIK010002734.1:41100-71958 GCA_018107945.1 Datura stramonium | reverse complement strand
AAATACGTCAGGGAATTCATTAACCACTGGAACAGACTGGAGAGTCGGAGTCTCTACCCGAACATCCTGGACTCTGACTAGGTGGTAAATGCATCCCTTAATTATCAACTTCCTCGCCTGAAGGTAGGAAATAAACCTACATTTTGGCGTAGCTGTGCTGCCCTTCCACTCTCGTACTGCCTCTCCTGGAAAGTGGAATCGGACCGTCTTGGTCCAACATTCTACGTTGGCATAATATGGAACCAACCAATCCATACCCATAATGGCATCGAAATCAATCATCTCTAGTTCTACCAGATCTACTGTGGTCTAACGATCACCAACCTCAACTGTAGACCCTTTGATAAATCCTACTAGCTATAATGGAGTCACCGACAGGTGTAGATACTGAAAAGGGCTGCTGAAGAAATTCTGGTGCAACACTGAACATCCGAGCCATAAATGGGGTAACGTAGTACAAAGTAACATAACCCATGTACCCTCAGAACAAATGAAGTCCCCACTCACAGATATAGTGTCATATATTGCATGGGACTAAACAAGCAAGACTCTCACTCTTACAAAGAAGTATCAAGTACTGTGTATTAGATACCATAGGCTTGCCCTTATTTTCTCTACTTCGGTCTGTCAGATGGTCAGATTAGAATCACTATAGGACTTTCTGTGGCTTGTAATGTAGGCTTTAGGACTACACATAATAAATATGAGAGATTTTTGAGTATCTATGCCTTCCTTGGCACTTCATACATTGGCTTCACTATTCACCTATTTCACCCTCTTTTCATTTCATTCCTTTTTCTCCATTTTCACCTCTTTTGTGTGCATTTGTATGGGTATGGTGTATTTTCTTAGGCATTTATTTTTTTTGCTTTTGAATTTTTTTTCAAGAATTTCAACTTTTTCATCTCTTTTTTTCTGTCAGACCACACCTCATTTTTAACCTTTTCTCTTTTATTTCCCTTATTCTCGTTCCCACCAATTATGCACCCCTACTCTAGCCATCCTCAACTTAGGAATTTTGCCTATATGGAGGTTCACAATGTCCAAGGAAGCACCAAGGACAAAACAGCTTCATTAAAAAAATTAGGTATGGTTCTGCGGTAAGTCAACGAAAAATGGTCTATTAAAGGCTCAAAATTGGGATCAAGGGAATCATATGATTTTGGTTGGGTCGTTTAGGCTAAAACTGTGCTTAATAAAAATGGCCTATGATCATATCCTAACCAACCATCCGTAGCCTATACAAAGACCAACCAGGCATGTTCTAAATATTCGACACAGTACTGAACTAAGTATCCAACCTCACTCGCTCATGGCACATGACTTATATTCACTTTACCTGTCTGGTTTACACATGGCTTAACAAGACTACTCATGCTGATAAACTAAATGACATAAAAAGATCCACAAAAATCATTCATGTAGTCACTAATACATAGTTAATGCATCAACAAATTTGAAACAGGGTAAATTTTTTTACAAATCCAAAACTAGTGCAATATTGGCTAAGTACTCCTAAACTACTTTTTAATTAAACAAAATCACAAAAAAAACCCTAAACATGCCAGTTCTACTAGATATCATGCCCGAGGGAAAAGAAACATAACAAGAAAAACCCTCAGACAAATCAAAATCCCCAAAAATTACAACTATACCCCCTCCTCTTTTTAAAAGCATGCTTCGTCCCCGAAGCATACATTGAAAAAAAAGGGAAGGGAACATACCTGTGGCTACTCACACTTCACCATCCATGGGTTGCCTCCCATGCAGCGCCTGATTTAACGTCGCGGTACTACGTAAGTATCTTGACTACTTAGACTTCGTCAAGGAACTCAGACTCATCCTCCACTGTCTTAAATGCTTGACTATGCCAAGAGGTGCCCTGGATGAGACAAAACAAAACAAATAAAAACATAAAAGAGGAAATAACAACCAAAAGTTAAATACAAGCAATTAATCTAATCTTAGTCGTATTCAAAAGAAACGGCACCACTTTTTGATAACACTCAAACTACACCTCCTACTGAATTATGAAGAGGACGTTGTCAGTAAAGAACCCAACAAAGAGGTTGGGGTCGAACCCATAGGGAATATGAAAGATCTAGCCCAATGCTAGTAAGTGAACTTGATGGTTTGTTACTCTAATTAGGGGGTTTAAGAAAAATAATAATTAAAAACAATGATTGAAATTATGATGTAAAATCAAAAGATAAGAATAACTAGGATTTGTGTTCCCCATGGGTTCATAACTGCGTCAGGTATACACATGCGATCAATACCAATTCTTACTCGTAGAACTGATTACTAGGGTTCATTCAAATGAATGGTTCGTCCCTATTGAATGACTATACTCAATCACTCGGTCAGGTCTCTTGAGCGATTTCAAATTAACCGTCATCAATTTGTTCCAAATATAACTATCCTACGACAATAGCTCAAGTTAATACAATGATCATCAAGATCAAGGCTTTGTTGTAATTCTCTTTTCATTATCTATACCTCTATAGGCTCAAGCAAGTAAAGAATTCAGGAAATTCATAACATTGTACACCGTTAAGAAACATTTAAGCATGAAGAAACTAAAATACAAGCATTTTGCATTGGTTGTGAATCACTTTTGTGCAACCCTAGCTCATTAATCCACCATGGTTCCCACAACCCGAGCTATGGAGGTTTTAGCCTCTCATAGTTTCAAGGTTGTGATATGCATTCATAGTTAAACACATAAATCAATACTTATAATTGTAGATGATAGAAAAAAACTTTTGTGATTATATCTAAAATAACTAAAGAACATTTCACAAAGATAAAGACGCAATCAAGAAAAGGTTGATCAGAAGCACAACAACTCAATTCTATGTTTTCTCAATTTTCTCTCACGTCCTCTAACAAATTCTAACCTCTTCTACTGAAAATAAAACACAAAAAACATTTATATAGACATAAGAATCCTTTTCCTAAGCTAACAAGGTATATTTCCATAACTGGTGCAACCTGAGCAATGATAGACCCTATGACCCCTAGCAGGATTGTAAGGGTTGTACCTGCTATCTGTATGTCTTGGCTTGCTGAAAGTTTCGCTAAGTGTTGGGCCTCGGTACCACTCGTAAATGCTTCCAACGAGTCGTACTCTTATTCCATGGATTGACACTAAGAATTCTCAATTTTTTTGAAGTTCTTCATGAGTGTAATGGTACAACTCATACCTTGACGCCACGACTCGTACTGTCTATCCATGTCAGGAGTCAACCTCTTGTGAAATTCTTCTAAATATTTCCACGACCCAATGCTATAGCTCATACAAGTGTTGTACGACTCGTACTGAGAGTTGTAGGATGCACTCTTCATAACTCAGCCATTTGAAATTTTTCATGGTCTTCAGTACGACTCGTGGCATCATCCTACAGCTCGTACTGAGACTGTGACTTTAGCCAATTTTATGCACTTTCAGGCTATCTTTTGCACATTCATTCTCCAACACCTATTCTTAGTTTTGAGCATCAAAAGTGTTGTAACTCACAGCATATCAGTCCCATCAACTCATCAATTATGTTAGAGGCCTTTTTCATATATTATGTAGAAATCAGCTTGTTATTTTTGACTTTGTTCTAGATTGATATGTATGGAGACTTCTATTTAAGCAAGTTTTACTTTATCATTTTTTTTATTGTATTCTCTTAGCTTTTATGTTCATGCAATGGATCGACTTGAACTCTCTCGAGTTTCCTTGTCCCGTATCTCTATCCGGGCCTATGTTCGGGTTGTGACAAACTTATTATCAGAGCATTAGGTTTTGAAGTGTCCTAGGGTGTCTGAAAATCGCGTTAATTAGAGTTTTTTTCATGGGTGTGATGCATACCAAACTTATGACAAAGAGGCTATGAAATATTTTAGGAAATGTCCCTTCTTTCATGATCTATGTCGTGAGATGAAATGTCTATCAATCATTCTAACTCGTGCTATACGCATTTACAAAATCATGCCTCCTCGATGAGTTAATGGAAGAAGAAATGGAAATGGCCATGAAAATGGCAATGGGTATGGGCACTAGCAGGCCCCACTAGCCCTCGAGGATTATGTGCCCGAGCAGGTTTCCTATGCAAAGTTTAGGGAAGCCATTCAAATGCTTGCATAGGAATTGACCGCCCAAGTCAACCAGCAGGCGGTAGCGTATGTTTCCCATAATGGGAATGCAGTAGCCGCAAGAGTCAGAGATTTTCTTAGGATGAACCCTCCGGAGTTCCATGGATTGAAGGTGGATGAGGATCCACACGAGTTTATGATGAGATCCAGAAGATCACCTAGATTATGGGGGTGACAGCTGAGGAGTGTGCGTACCTAGCCTCTTATCAATTGAAATGGGTTGCCCATATATTGTTCAGGCAATGGAAGGATAGAAGGATAGTTGGAGCGGGTCCTATTAGTTGGGATGAGTTTCTTACCATTATCTTGGATCAGTTCTTCCCCCGAGAGATGAGGGAAATCAAAGTAGTTGAGTTTATGAACCTGAGGAAGAATGATATGATAGTCCATGAGTATGCTTTAGAGTTCACCCGCTTGTCCAAGTATGCACCAGAGATGGTGGCTGATCAAAGCGCTCAAGTAAGCAGGTTTTTGCATGGGATAGTGGACTACCTAGTCAAGGATTGTAGGAACGCTATGCCTCACCAGGAAATTAATTTTCCTTAGTTGATTTTGTTTGACTAGAAGATGGAGGCAGTGAACTTAAGAGAGAGAGAGGGGGGAAAGAGAGCCACGACTTATAGTTATGGGTTCTCCCAGCACTAATTAGGAGGTGGACATATTCCGCAGTTTCATTAGAGATCATTAGCTCTAGCGCCATCATCAGCTGGTGCTCCATCTCCATCTAGACCATGAGATGATCAGAGGAGAAGAGCATCAGGTTCGAGGGGACAGCGTAGCATGCAGGCAGAGCATACCTTCCCGTCTTGTGCGAAGTGTGGCAAGAGTTTTCTAGGGGAGTGCTTGTTGGGATCAGATGTCTACTTTGGGTGTGGTAGATCCAGCCACAAGCGCCAGGAGTGTCCATTGGTTATATAGGGTGATGGTAGAGCTCATGCTCAAGTCACCAACTCAATAGGTTGTGTCCACCAGTGTAGGTGGTGGCCAGCACCCTAACAGGTTTTACGCCCCTGCATCTCGCCAGAAGCAGGAGAATTCACCAGATGTGGTCACCGACATGTTACGAGTATTCCACACTTATGTATATGTATTGTTAGATCCAGGGGCTACTTTATCTTTTGTGACGCCCTATGTTTCTAGTAGTTTCCGAATCTATCCCGAAAACCTATTAGAACCCTTCTCAATCTCCACTCAAGTTGGTGATTCAATTATCGCTCGATGGGTATACAAAAATTGCCCAGTCACAGTCCTTCATAAAGTTACCTCAATAGATTTAGTATTACTAGCCATGACAGATTATGATGTTATCATTGGCATGGATTGGCTGCATGCATGTCATGCCTCAGTAAATTGTAGAACCCATGTGGTAGAGTTTCGGTTTTCGGGTGAGCTAGTCCTAGAGTGGAAGGGTAGTTAAATTGTGCTTGTAGGTTGCTTCATTTCTTACCTTAAGGATAGAAATATGATCTCCAAAGATTGTGTGTACCACCTAGTTAGGGTTAAGGATGCTACATCTAAAACCCCGACTATCCAGTCAGTTCCGATAGTATGTGAATATCCAAATGTGTTTCTAGATTATTTTCTTGGAATTCCTCTTGAGCGGGAGATCGATTTTGGTATTGACCTTCTTCCTTATAGGCAACCTATATCTATTTCTATGCAACCTTTATCTATTTATCTTTACAGAATGGCTCCAGCTTAGTTAAAGGAGTTGAAGGAGTAGTTGAAGGATCTTTTAGACAAGGGTTTCATCAGACTAAGAAAATACCCATGGGATGCCCTAGTTCTCTTTTTCCAGAAGAAGGATGGTTCCCTCCGGATGTGTATAGATTATCAGCAATTGAACAAGGTCATAGTCAAGAACAGTATCCTCTACTGAAAATTGATGATTTGTTTGACTAGCTTCAGGATGCTAAGTACTTTTCAAAGATTGACCTCAGATCTGGATATCATCAGCTCGGGGTTAGAGAGAGCGACATCCTGAAGACAACCTTTAGGACTCGGTATGGTCACTATTAGTTTGTATTTATTTCTTTTGGACTAACAAATCCTCCCGTAGCTTTTATGGATTTGATGAACGGGGTGTTCAAGACATATTTGGATATCTTGGCCGGTCTCTCTATTTCCTATTAAATAGGCTCAGCTGGACAGGAGGTCTCTTTATAGCAGTCATTTTTTCTCTTTGGGATCCTTAGCGGGGTAACATGATGGCTCCAGTAGGGAATTCGAGGGAAAATTCAGGATCGGACTCGGGTAGTTGGTGAAAGTATATAAACCTCTCTTATTTGTGTTCATGTTCATAGATGACATTCTCATATACTATCGGAGCGAAGAGGAGCATGCCACTCATTAGAGGGTGGTGTACAGACTCTGAAGGATCGTCAGTTGCATGCTAAATTCAGCAAGTGTGAGTTTTCAATGGACTCAGTAGCATTTTTCGATCATGTGGTGTCAAGTGAGGGTGTACAGGTGGACTCGCAAAAGATAGAAGGTGTGAAGAATTGATCTAGACCAGTTAGTGCTTCAGATATATGGAGTTTCTTGGGTTTAGCTGGTTACTACCGGAGGTTTGTTAAAGGGTTTTCATCCATTGTAGCACCATTTTCTAAGTTGACCCAGAAGAAAGTGAAGTTTCAATGGTCAGCGGCCTGTGAGAAGAGCTTCCAAGAGTTGAATACTCGACTCACCTCAGTGCCAGTGTTGACATTACCTGAGGGTACCAATGGGTTTGTGGTATATTATAACGCCTCAAGGATTCGCCGTTTTCTGTGTTAATGCAGCACAGTAAGGTTGTAGTCTATGCTTCTAGGAAGCTAAAAGTCCATAAAAAGAACTAACTAACTCACCATCTCGAGTTGGCAGCGGTAGTATTTTCCTTGAGAAATTGGAGACACTATCTGTACGGGGTCCATGTTGATGTATTTAAGGACCACAAAAGCCTACAGTACGTGTTTACTCAAAAGGATCTAAATCTACGTTAAAGAATGTGGCTGGAGCTTCTCAAAGATTATGACATGAGAGTCCTTTATCATCTGGCCAAGGCCAATATGGCGGCAGACACTATTAGCATACTTTCTATGGAGAGTGTGTCTCATGTAAATGAGAATAGGAATGAGTTGGGGAAGGATGTGCATCAGCTTGCACGGTTGGGAGTTCATCTTGTTGACTCGACAGATGGTGGTGTCATTGTTCAGAATGGATCAGAGTCCTCTTTGGTGATCGAAGTCAAGGCTAGGCAAGATGAGGATCCTATTTTTGTGAAATTGAAGAAAGCTATTCAGAATCAGAAGGTGGAGGTGTTCTCTCAACGGGGAGATGGTGTACTACAATATCAGGGTCGGTTGTGTGTACTGGGTGTTGATGACTTGAAGGAGCGAATGTTGTATGAGGCTCATGGATCTAGATATTCTATACATCTCAATGCCACGAAGATGTATCGTGACCTACGGGAAGTTTATTGGTGGAATGGCATGAAGAAGGAAATAGCAGAGTTTGTGGCTAAGTGTCCAAATTGTCAACAAGTGATGGTTGAGCATCATAGACCTGGAGGTGTGCTTCAAGACATTAGTGTTCCTACTTGGAAGTGGGAGGAAATCAGTATGGACTTCATTATTGTAACACCCCGAAGCTTTCCTAGACCAAACTCAGACCTTGCAAGAAAAATCAAGAAGAAAACCAGAAAAGTTGCCTTACAATGGCTTAGATAACGAGTCGTGGTCAGCTTCATCGACTCGTTGTGTCAGTCGTGGTCAACCCTGTTTGGTCCTTCGGGAACCAACAAGACATGGAACGCCCCATTGTGAGGAACAACGAGTCTTCCTGTAACTCATTTGTCCCCAGCTTATAAGTCCTTCTTCCAGGACCCCACGACTCAACCAACGAGTTGTCGTGTGATAAAATGAGTCATGGTGAGTCGTTAGTTGAGAGTACTAGAAACTCCCTTCAGTGGTGATGAGTGGAAATAATGACCCTTTGTATCCCACAACGAGTTGTTGTGACTTCCCATCATGTCAGGTTCAGTAATCCTTAGACCTATTCAAGTGAAGGTAACAGCTGGACACAATGACTTGTTGGGTCCACCAACGAGTCGTTGAGTTTCCTATTGTCAGGCCTCCCAGTTTTCTCGTCTAGTGACCATGGGAGGAACCAACTACCCATTGGTTCTCCCAATGAGTCGTTGTACCTCCGGTTATCAATTCCAGTGAGCCCAGAACCTAGGCAGTAGGACCAACAACTGGTCCCAATGAGTCGTTGTCTCAACCAATGACTCATTGTGTGACCCGTTGGTCCCGTGTCGGTAGTTTTTCTAGATTTTATTCTAGGGTAATTTTTGTAACTTTCTAGACTTTTTATCTTAAAACCTTATTGTTTTGGGCTCCTTTAGGAGGAAGTTAAAGGGGTAGAATGACATTCCCCCTTAATTCCACTCATTCCCTCTAGTCTAAAGTGTAGAAACTGTCAGGAAGCATAGAGTAGAGCTAGGGCATTCGACTACTTCTTCTCAGATTCCCAGAACTACATTGCCACCGTAGGTTATTTTATTGGCCTTATGGCCCCATACTTGTGATCAACCAGTTCTTGCCTTTATACCCTGGCAAGGTATATTTGGTCATACCGATGGGGTGTATACATAGGACTCCACATCTAGCTCACGTGATTATATGTCGGTTATAGACTCTCCCACTAGTCAGTTCAGTCTCAGATTAGCTCAGCTCAGAATTGTTTCAGTTTACTCAGTTCAATAGAGTTAGTTCAGATCAGTATCTGAGACTGAAGGCATGTCAATGACCATCAGACAGGGTCATTTTGACCATTTCAGTATAGTTCAGTTTATTTAGTTTTAGCATTTCAGTTGGTCAGTGCATGTCATTACAATTCAGTTATTTATTCCTTATATTATATTTTCTCTCACGTACTCAATACTTTTAAAGTACTGAGGCATACCTTCTATGTTGTATCGTATTATGGTACAACCACAGGTTCTCAGTCTCAGCACCATTAATAGATCTTCTACAAGCGATATCGGTTGTACCAGTTGTGAGTCCTCATCATTCGAGGGCGATGTTTATTTTCTTCAGTTATTTTCATTTAGTAGACTTTAGAGTTAGCTAGGGGCTTGTCCCAGTAACTCATCAGTTGTAGTTGGCTTTCAGACATAGATTTAAACTTTCAGTTTTGCTTTCAAATGTAAAAGATTTTATTATTCAATTTTTCATAAATGGTTTTATTATTTAATCTTTCGCTATTATTTACCCAGATTACCAGTGTTATGATAGACCATGGGTTGGCTTTGGGTTACTAGTGACTTCAAGTACCGTGTCTCATCCAGGGTATAGACTAGAGTCGTGAAAAACTTGGTATCAGAGCACTAGGTTTAGAGTATCCTAGAATGTCTGAAAGATGCATCAAGTAGAGTCCTGTTCATGGGTGTGAAGTGTGCCACACTTATGACGCGGAGGCTATGAGATGTTATTAGGAAAACTCCCTTTTTTTTATATTCCTTATCGTGTGTTCAAGCTCAATTCCAGAAATGTTCTCCTAACTCGTGCTCTATTTCGTTTTAGTGAAATCATGCCTTTAATAGGAGAAAATGGAAGAAGGGCTAGCAACACTAACTGACCTGCCCCACTAGCTCAAGCAGCCCCTCAGGACAACCAAGTGTCCTCAGCGGAGTTTAGAGCGGCAACCCAGCTGCTGGCACAGACAGTCACAGACCAGGTAAACCAACAGGTGGTTCTAGTTAACACGAATGGCTCCACAACAGCTACCCGAGTTCGGGACTTCACCCGAATGAACCCTCCAGCCTCCCATGGACCTTAGGTTGGAGAAGACCCGCCGAAGTTCATGGATCAGATTAGGATGATCACCCATATTATGGGTGTTAGCTCCGCTGAGAGCGATGACCTGGCTGCCTACAAGCTAAAAGGAGTAGCCCAGATCTGGTACGACCAGTGGAAAGAAGGGAGACTAGTGAGAGCAGAACTGGTGGAGTGGGAGGAGTTCACAATATCCTTCCTAGACAAATTCTTTCCCCAGGAGCTTAGGGAAGCTAAGGTGGTAGAATTTATGAATTTGAAACATGGCCACAAGACGGTGGAAGAGTATGCACTGGAGTTCATCCGATTATCAAAATATGCTCCGAAGATAGTAGCCGAGCCAGTGCTCGCATGCTTCGTCAATGGAGTATCGAACTTGGTCCTTAAGGAGTGCAGAACTGCAATGCTTATCAAAGATATTGACCTCTCCATCCTCATTGTTCATGCCCAACAGATTGAAGAAGAAAAGATGAAAGACTTGGAGTGAGAGAATAAGCGGGCTAGGACTAGCCAATCATATTATGGACAAGAGAGGTCTGGTGATAGTATCCTTCCACAACAACAACAGCAACAGTAGCAGCAAAGAGCTCTAGCACCCACTTTAGCTAGTGCCCCAACTTTTCTGTCCCGCAAGGATCAGAGGGGTGGATCATTTGGCTCATAATCCCAGAGTCACAATGCGAGAAATCGCTACCCAGCTTGCTCTAAGTGTGGAAAGAACCATCTAGGGGAATGACTTCAGGGTCGAGAGGGTGTTTTTGGGTTTGGACAGCTCGGTCACTGGCTTAGAGAGTGCCCATCAACAGAACGGGGGAGATCACAGTCTACCACTTCAGCAACTCCAAGAGGCCAACTAGCTCAGTAGGCCAACACTTCAGGTATGGATGGCGGCCAGCGCCAAAACAATTTTTATGTATTTTCCTCTCATCAGGATTTGGAGAGCTCACATGATATGGTCACGAGTCTGTTACGTATTTTCCATCTAGATGTGTATGCCATACTAAATCCAAGAGCCACACTATTGTTCGTGACTCCCTATGCAGCTCTCTAGTTTGATATTAGTCCAGAAGTCCTCTCAGAACCATTCTCAGTCTCAATCCCAGTGGGTGTGTCAGTTAGAGCCAGCTGGGTGTATAGACTCTGCCCAATTTCAATCTTGAATAAGGTCATTCCAGCTGATCTTGTAGATTAGACATAGTTGATTTAGATCTCATTTTTGGCATAGATTGGATACACTCCGGTTATGCCTCACTTGACTTCAGAACTAGAGTTGTCATATTTCAGTTCCCTAATGAGCCAGAGTGGATGGGCAGTAGTTCAGCGCCTATGGTTCGGTTTATTTCCTACCTTAAGGCCAGAAAGTTTATTTCTAAAGGGTGTGTTTATCATCTAGTTCGGGTTAATGATTCCAGCTTTGAGACCCCAACTATCCAGTCAGTTCCAGTTGTCACCGAATTCCTTGATGTGTTTCTCGAAGATCTTCTCGGAGTCCCTCCTGAGTGAGAAATAAATTTTGGCATAGACCTTCTTCTAGACACTCAGCCCATCTCCATTCCTCCGTACAGAATGGCTCCAGCTGAGCTTAAGAAGTTGAAGGAGTAGCTAAAAGACCTCCTTGATAAAGGTTTCATCAGGCCCAGTATCTCTCCATGGGGTTCTCTAGTATTATTCATGTGAAAGAAAGATGGTACCCTCAGAATGTGTATCGACTACCATCGGTTGGATAAGGTCATAGTTAAGAACAGGTATCCCCTACCCAGGATTGATAACTTTTTCGATCAGCTTTAGGGAGCTAGTTGTTTCTCCATGGTAGATCTCAAGTCAAGGTATCATCAACTAAGAGTCAGAGAATGTGACATACCAAAAAAATAACTCGGTAAGGTCACTATGAATTCGTGGTTATATTATTCAAACTAACTAATACCCCCACAACATTAATGGACCTGATGAACAGAGTTTTCAAGCCATATCTAGACATGTTCTTCATTATATTCATTGATGATATTCTGGTCTACTCCAGATGCAAGGAAGAACATGCTAACCATCTAAGGATAGTGCTACAGACGCTTAGAGACTGCCAATTGTTCACTAGGTTTAGCAAATGTGAATTCTGGTTAAAGTTTGTGACTTTCCTTGGTCACGTGGTCTCGGGTTAGGGTATTCAGGTAGATCCTCAAAAGATAGCAGCGGTGAAAGACTTTCCAAAACCTACTTTCCCAATCAAAATTAGAAGTTTCTTGGGTCTAGGCAGTTATTATAAAAAAATTTGTGGAAGGTTTTTCCTCTATTGCATCTCTTCTGACTAGGTTGACTCAAGAAAAGGTGAATTTCAGTGGTCAGACACGTGTGGGAAGAGATTCCAGGAGTTGAAGACTCGACTCACTACTACTCTATTGTTAACCTTGTCGGAAGGAACAACTGAGTTCGTAATGTATTATGACACTTCCAGAGTTGGACTTGGTCGCATTCTGATGCAATGGGGCATGGTGCTAGCTTACGCCTCCAGATAGCTAAAGGTTCCTGAAAAGAACTATCCGACTCATGAGCTTGAGTTAGCAGCAGTAGTGTTCGCATTTAAAATATGGAGGCATTACCTTTACAGAGCTCACTTGGATGTTTTCACTGATCACAAGAGCATTCAGTATGTGTTCAGTCAGAAAGATTTAAATCTTCATCAGAGAAGGTGGTTGGAGCTATTGAAGGATTACGATATGAATGTGATGTACCACTCCGGAAAAGTCAATGTGTGGCTGATGCCCTAAGAAGGATGTCTATTGGGAGCATGGCTTATGTTGATGAGAACAAAAAAGAGCTGGCAAAGGAGATTCACAGATTGGCTCAGAGGGGAGTACAGTTGGTTTATTCAGTTGAGGGCGGAGTAGTAGTGTAATGTGGATCAAATTTCTCGTTAGTCATTGAAGTTAAGTCAAGGAGCAGATCCCATACTTCTTAAGCTAAAGGAATCAGTTCTCAAAAAAGAAGTGGAGGCTTTCTCCAAGGGGAGAGATGGTGTACTCCGTTACCAGGGTAGACTATGTGTGCTGGATGTGGGTGACCTGAGGTAGTAGATACTAGCTGAAGCACACAATTTGAGATATTCTATCCACCCAGGAGCTACTAAGATGTACCATGATCTATGAGATTTTTACTGGTAGAATGGCATGAAAAGAGACATAGCAGAATTTGTGGCTAAGTGCCTGAACTACTAGCAAGTTAAGGTGGAACATCAGAGACTGGGAGGTATGACTCAGGAGATCAACATACCCACATGGAAGTGGGAATAAGTTAATATGGATGTTATTATAGGTCTACCTCATACTCATGTCTACCTCGTACTCATTGGTAGCATGACTCAATCTTGGTGATAGTAGACCAGATGAACAAGTAAGCATATTTTCTCGCAATAAAAACTACAGATTCAGTTGAGGATTATGCTAGGCTTTATATCCGAGAGTTGTTTAGATTACATGGGGTGCCCTTGTCCATTATTTCATATAGAGGTACCTAGTCCACCTCGCATTTCTGGAAGTTATTTCAGAAATGACTCGGTACCTAAGTCAAGCTGAACACAACTTTTCACCCACAGGCACATCAATAAGCTGAGTGGACTATCCAAACCTTGGAAGATATTCTAAGAGCATGTGTGATTGATTTTAAGGGCAGTTGGGATGATCATCTACCTATCATCGAGTTTGCATACAACAACAACTACCACTCCAGTATTTAGATGGCGCTATTTGAGGCATTGTATGGTAGGAGGTGTAGATCTCCTATAGGGTAGTTTGAGGTTGGTGAAGCTACCTTGATAGGGACAGACTCAGTTCATGAAGCTATGCAGAAGGTGAAACTTATCAAGGAGAGGTTGAATATAGCGCAAAGTCGACAAAATCCTATGTTGATGTGAGGAGAAGAGAGTTAGAGTTTGTAGTGGATGGTTGGATATATCTGAAAATTTCACCCATGAAAGGGGTGAAGAGGTTTGGGAAGAATGAAAAACTCAGTCCTAGATATGTGGGACCCAAAGAATTCTAAAGCAAATTGGTCGTGTGGCATATGAGTTAGAATTACCTCCAGAGTTTGCATCTATGCACCTAGTCTTCCATGTGTCCCTATTAAAGAAGTGCATCGATGATCCAACTTCAGTTGTGCCACTAGACAGTGTGGGAGTAAAATATAGTCTCTCTTACGAAGATGTCCCAGTTCAAATCCTTGACCATCAGGTTCGTAAGCTGAGAAATAAGGAAGTTGCTTCAGTGAATGTTTTGTGCAGGAACCAGCTAGTTGATGGAGCCACATGATGGAAAAATACCCTCATTATTCCCTTCCAGTTTAGTTCCAGCATCAGATACTAAATCCCCCCTCAGTACTCTGTTCAGTTCCGTACTTATCAACTCTATTTAGATTTTCTATGTGCATTCTAGTTGCATCAACTCTATTAGTATGGTTAAGTCAGTTCGGAGTCAGCTACTACTTCAGAAACTAGCTTGTAGTCTCAGCCTAGGAATTGCAACTCTTTTCCTAGTTTTCCAATAGTATTTTTTTAGTCTTCATTCAAGGACGAATGATCCCAAGGGGCAAATATTGTAACACCCAAAAACATTCCTAGAACAAACTCAGACCATGCAAGAAAAATCCAGAAGAAAACCATAGAAGTTGCCTTAAATGACTAAGACAACGAGTCGTGGCCAGCTCCAACGAATCGTTGTGTCAGTCGTGGGCAGCCCTGTTTGGTCCTTCAAAAACCAACGTGACATGCAATGACTCGTTGTGAGGAACAATGAGTCTTCCTATCACTCGTTGGTCCCCAGCTTAAAAATCCTTCTTCCAGGACCGCACGACTCAACCATCGCGTCTTAGTGTGATACAACAACTCATGGTATGAGTCATTTGTTGAGAGTCCTAGAAACTCCCTTCAGTGATGACGAGTGGAAACAATGACCCGTTGTATCCCATAATGAGTCATTGTGACCACCTGTCCTTTCAAGTTCAGCAATCCTTAGACCTGTTCCAGTGAAGGTAATGGCTGGACACAACGACCCGTTGGGTCCACCAACGAGTCGGTTTCCCGTTGTCGGGCCTCCTAATTTTCTCGTCCAGTGACAACGAGAGGAACCAAGACTCATTGGTTCTCCCAATGAGTCATTCCACCTCCCATTGTCATTTCCAGTGATCTCAGAACCCAGGCAATAGGACCAATGACTATTCCCAACAAGTCGGGGTCTCAACCAATGATTCATTAAGTGACCCGTTGGTCCCCTGTCGGCAGTTTTTCCAGATTTTATTCTAGGTTTATTTTTCTAATTCCTAGTCTTTTTATATTAAAACTCTGTCATTTTGGGCTCGTGTAGGAGGGATTTAAAATGGTAGAATGACATTCCCCTTTCATTCCACTCATTCCCTCAAGTCTAAAGCATAGAAAGAGTTAGGAAGCACAAAGAAGAGTTGGGGCGTTCAACTACTACTTCTCAGATTCTCAAGAGATTCTCTCCGAAAATTCTTCACCAGGTATGTGGGAATTAAACAAGGGAATTGTTCTTTTCTTGTGTCCCTAAAACCCTTCCCGAATTCGTCTATCAGTTACAACCCTGTGGATTCAAAATGTAGTATATTTTCAGGCACAATTCATTATGATTTCAAGTGGAATATTATTCATGATATTTTATGCTTTATTGTTCTTAATTTCTAGAAATTTTGTGGAACTAGCATCTAGTAGAATGTTTTAGCCCTAGTTTCTCAGTTCAGCAAATTAGGATCTTGCATGTTGGACTAGTTTTCCCAGTGGCTTGATTCTATCAGTTTTGGAATTCCCATATTGTTAGTATATGTTGAAATCTCAATAATATGTATGTTAGTCTAGTCTCAGTCAGATTATTAGCATACTCAGTATTTTCCAGAAATGTCAGTTGATCTGTTTGACTACAGTCTTTTCTTGAGGTGTTAGTGGTGCCTTCCAGTAATCAGTTATTAGACTCAGATATTACGTGCCACTGTAAGTGTGTGTGTGTGTGTGTGTGTATATATATATATGTATATATATATATTATTTGATCCATGTGATATCACCATAATGCATGTCAATTGCCTGGAAAGCTTGGGACGATCCTGACAACTTGGGAGAAATAGTGGAGCATCATGTATTCTCTATCACGATGGTGTCGGTTAAGATGAGTTCTCCCATTGTTCCTCATGATTTATGTATGGTTATGTTTATGTTACCTTGGCTCAAGTTATGTTTTATAAAGTTTCTCTTATGACTATGATTATGATTGGATTATGAAATGTTTTAAATCCTTGAGCTTTATGTTTACATTATGATATTTACTTCATGTTCATGCTGTCCAACTCTTACAAACTCCTCTATATTTTAACTGTCCATTTTAAGTACCTTTCATACTCAGTAAATTTCAAGTATTGACCGCATACTCTATGTTATATCATTTCATGATATAGGTCCGAGGGATCAGTCTCAGCCGCATCACTAGTATTGTTGTCTCCTCAGGCCTGTCTAGCCAGTGTTGGTGAGTCCTCATCCTTCAAGGAAAGTTAGTTATCCATTGTTACGTTCTATCAGTTATAGACTTTGTCGAGCTAGTTGGGGATGTTGTCCCATAAGCTCATCAGTTTTGTTAGAGGCTTTTTCAGACATTATTTAGAAATTAGCTTGTCATTGTTGACTCTATTTTGGATTGATATGTATGCAGGCTTCATCTTAAGCATGTTTTATTTTATCATTTTCCTCTTGTTGTATGTTATTCGATTTTATGTTCATGCCATGGGTCGACTTGGATTCTCTCGGGGTTCCTTGTCTTGTGTCTCTATCCGGACCTATGTTCGGGTCGTGACACATTGTTCCTCATGATTTCAGTTACTCATGTTCATGACTTATGATATTATTTTTACCACAGATTTGACCCAATATTCAGTTTATGAGTTTTTACTTACGATTTCAGCTATGACAAGTCATATGATTTCTATTTCTAAATATTCAGTCACTATGTTCAGTTATGATAACCATCTTATGACTATGTATCTTTAAAATATAGTTTTCAGCATGCAGTCCCTACTCTCATAATCTAATGATTTACATTTATATACATGATTTTTTTTAAAATTTATGAAGCATGATTTTTATTTACCTTGCATACTTAGTACATTCAAAGTACTGACCGCACACATACTCTATGCTATATCGTTTCGCGATGTATGTTCAAGTGATCCTGCTCAGTTGCATTGATAGCTCGCTTCCCTCTCAGTACAGTTAGCCTTGTTGGGTGAGTCCTCAACTCCCAGGGACCTTAATTTAGTCATGTTTATTATGTCGGGTTTGTTTCAGACTTGGAGATAGCTGGGGGCTTGTCCCAGCATCTTATCAAATAGTAAAGGATTTTTAGTCATAGATTAGTATGCTAAGCTTTGAGATTTATAATTGTGATGTTACCTTTTGATGTACATTTTATATTCTTAAAACTTCTTCTTATTCATGTTTAAGTTATCAGTTTCTACTTTAGTTTAAGCTCTTGAGTTGCTATGTGCATTTCATGGGTTGACTTGGAACAATCCAGGTTCTATGTCCCGTATCTCAATTTTGGGTCCTAACTCAGGTCATGACAAACATGGTATCAGAGAAAAGGTTTATAATGTCCTAGGGTGTCTAAAGTCGCATCAAGTAGGGTCTTTTTCATGGATGTGAAGCGCACCACACTTATGACGAAGAGGCTAAAAGAAGTTTTAGGAAATTTCTCTTCTTTCATGATTTACGTCATGCGATGAGGTATCTCTCTATTCCTCTAACTCGTGCTATTCGCATTTGCAGAAATATGCCTCCAAGACGAGTGAATGTTAAAAGGAATGGAAACGAAAATGGCCATGACAATGGCCATGGAAATGGCCATGACAATGGTAATGGAGATGGGCATCAGCAAAGCCCGCCAGCACCAGCGGATCCTATGCCCAAGCAGGTCACTAAGGCTGAGTTTAGAGAGGCATTTCGAATTTTGGCACAAGCCATGACCACTCAGGTCAACCAGCAAGCAGTGGCCCATGTTCCTTAGAATGGGAATGCAACATCGGTGTGAGTGTGAGACTTTCTCATGATGAATCCACCTGAGTTTCTTTAGTCGAAGGTGGATGAGGATCCATATGAGTTCCTTGAGGAGGTGTAGAAGATCACCCAGATTATGGGGGTTACGGGAGAGGAGAGTGCAGATTTAGCCTCCTATTAGCTAAAGGGGGTTGCTTACATATGGTTTCGCCAGTAGAAGGATAGCAGGGAAGTTATAGCAGTCCCTGTGAGTTGGGATAAGTTTGTGACTGCCTTCTTGGATAGGTTCTTCCCTAGAGAGTTAAGGGAGGCAAAGGCAGCAGAGTTAGTCAACTTGAAGCAGAACCACAGGACAGTTCAAGAATATGCCTTGGAGTTTACCCGATAGTCCAAATATACACCTAAGATGGTCACCGATCTTAGGAATCATGTGAGCAAGTTTGTGAATGGAGTGGCAGATTCCTTAGTCAAGGAGTGTAATACCGCCATGTTGATCAATGAAATAGATTTCTCGTGGTTGGTTATATATGCCCAGTAGGAAAAGGAGGAGCAGATGAAGCAAAAGGCAAGAGAGGCCAATAGGTCTAGGACGGGGAGTTATAGACAGTTCCAACAGAAGTCTAGTGGTGGACATCACCCTCAGTCCCACCAGAGGTCGTCAGCCAGTATTCTGTCCAGATCTAGGCATGATCATAGGGGTAGAGCATCCGTCTCTATAGGTCAAGGGAGCATGTCAGGAGAGCCCATTATTCTAGGTTGTGGGAGATATGGTAGGAGGCACATAAGAGAGTTCTTAGTAGGTTTAGGCGAGTGCTTCAGGTGTGGGAAGCCTAAACATCTGGTTAGAGACTGCCCTATAACCAAATAGGGCAATATAAGAGGTCGTGACCCAGCCTCCTGTTCAGCAGCTCCACCAGCACACTCAGCTTAGCAAGTTGCATCCACTAGTGTAGGTAGTGGCAAGCGTCAAAACAGATTTTATGCACTATTATATCGTCAGGAGTAGGAGGTCTCTCTCGATCACTGGTATGTTACGAGTATTCCATCTTGATGTGTATGCATATTTAGATTCAGGAGAAACTTTATCTTTTATGACTCCTTATGTTACTGTTAGTTTCAGAGTCAGTCTAGAAATCCTTTCAAAACCTTTCTCAGTCTCTACTCCAGATGGTGACTCGGTTATAGCTCAAGGATATATAGAAATTGCCCATTCATAGTCCTTCAGGAAGTTACCTTATCCAACCTGGTAGAGTTAGAAATGACCAATTTTGATGATATTTTTGGTATGGACTGGTTATATGCATGTTATGCCTCATTGAATTGTAGAACTCGTTCGGTAGAGTTTTGATTTCTAGGTGAGCCACTCCTAGAATGGGAAGGTAGTACAACTATGTCTGTAGGTCACTTTATTTCCTATATCAACGCCATGAAGATGATCTATAAAGGTTGTGTGCACCATCTAGTTCGGGTTAAGGATGCTACGTCCAATACCCCGATGCTTCAGTCAGTTTATATAGTATGTGAGTATCCGTAGGTGTTTCAAAATGATCTACCAAGAGTCCCTCCCGAGCGAGAGATTGACTTTTGTATTGACCTTCTCCCTGATTTGCAGCCTATATCCATTACTCCTTACAAAATGGCTCCAGCTGAGCTAAACGAGTTGAAAGAGCAGTTGAAAATTCTCCTAGATAAGGGTTTCAACATGCCTAGTAAATCTCTGTAGGGTGCTCCAGTTCTCTTTGTTCGGAAGAAGGATGGTTTCCTTTGAATGTGCATTGATTATCGAGTGTTGAACAAGACAAACAATCAAGAACAAGTATCCCCTCCCTAAGATGGATGACTTTTTTGACGAACTTCAGGGTGCTAAGTGCTCTTCAATGATAGACCTCAGATCCAGCTATCATCAGCTCAGAGTTAGAGAGAGTGACATCTCGAAGATAGCCTTCAGGACTTAGTATGGTCACTATGAGTTTGTAGTAATGTCTCTTGGACTAATGAATTCTCCTGCAATATTTAAGGATTTGGTTAACTGGGTGTTCAATATATATTTAGATATATGCGTGATTCTCTTTATAGATGATATTCTCATATACTATCGGAGCGAGGAGGAGCATGTCTCTAATTTGAGGATCGTGTTGCAAACTCTCAAGGATCACCATCTGTTTGCTAAATTCAGCAATTGTGAGTTTTGGCTACACTCAATAGAATTATTGGGCCATGTGGTGTCAAGAATTTTTTTGGCCATGTGGACTCTCAAAAGATAGAGGCAGTGAAGAATTGGCCTACACCAGTTAGTCCCTCGTACATTAGGAGCTTTTTTGGTTTATATGACTACTAAATAATATTCGTTAAGAGATTTTCATCCATTACAACACCGATAGCATGTTGATCCAGAAGAAGGTCAAATTTTAGTGCTTAGATCCTTATGAGAAGAGTTTTCAGGAGTTAAAGACTTGACTCACTTCAGCCCCAATATTGACCCTACAAGAGGGCACTAGGGATGTCTTGGTTGTGTGTTGATGCAGCATGATAAGGTTATTACGTATGCCTCTAGAAATTTTAAGACACCTGAGAAGAATTATCCTACACATGACAAAGAGTTGGAAGCGGTGGTGTTTATGTTGAAGATTTGGAGGCACTATTTGTATAAGGTGTATGTGAATGTATTCACGAACCACAAGAGCCTTTAGTATGTGTTCACTCAAAAGGACCTGAATTTGCAGCAAAGGAGATAGCTGGAGCTTCTGAAGGACTATGACATAAGAATCCTTTATCATCTGGGCAAGGCCAATGTAATGGCGGATGATCTTAGAAGACTCTCTATGGAGAGTGTGTCTCATACCGAGAATAGGAGAAAGGAGTTAGCAAAGGATGTCTATAAGTTTGCTCGTTTAGGGGTTCTCCTTGTTGACTCGAATAATGGGGGTGTCATTATTTAGAATGGGTCAGAACATTCATTGGTGAACGAGGTAAAGTCTAGGAAAGACAACGATACAATTTTGGTGAAATTGAAGGAAGCGGTCCGAAACTAGAAAGTGGAGGTCTTCTCCCAAGGGGGAGATGGTGTACTCCGACATCAAGGCCAGTTATGTGTGCCAGCTGTTGATTACTTGAGAGAGCGGATGTTGAGCGAATATCATGGTTCCCAATATTCTATCTATCCAAGTTCCACCAAGATGTACGGTGATCTACGGGAAGTCTATTGGTGGAATGGCATGAAGAAGGACAAAGCAAAATTTGTTGCTAAGTGTCCGAATTTTCAGCAGGTGATGGTTGAGCATCAGAGACATGGAGGTATGCTTCAGGACATTAGCATCCCCACTTAGAAGTAGAGGAGATAAATGTGGAATTCATTAAAAGGTTTCCCCATATGTGCTGATAGTACGATTCCATATGGGTGGTTGTAGATAGGTTGACCAAAGTAGCACATTTCTTACTAGTCAAAACTACCGACTTAGCTGAGGATTATTCTAAATTGTACATTATGGAGTTAGTTTGGTTGCATGGATTTCCTTTTTCCATCATATCAAAAAAGGGTACTCAGTTTACCTCTCAGTTTTAGAGATAGTTCCGAAAGGGTCTTGGTACTAAGTTGAAGCTTAACACAACTTTTCACCCGCAGACAGATGGTCAAGCTAAGTAGACCATTAAGACTCTTGAGGATATGTTGAGAGTATGTATGATTGATTTTAAGGGTAGTTGTAATGATCACTTACCTCTCATTAAGTTTGCTTACAATAACAGTTATTACTCCTGCATTCAGATGGCTCTACTTAAGGCTCTTTATGGTGGAGATGTAGATCACCTATTGGTTGGTTTGAGGCAGCTAAGGCTGTATTGGTATGGGAATATTTAACTAATGAGTCCATGGAGAAGGTTTAACTTATTAGAGAAAGATCGAAAATAACTAAGAGTCGTCAGAAATCAAATGTGGATGTCAGGGGGAGGGATCTTGAGTTTGAGGTTGACGATTATAGTTTCATAATTTTTAAGCTCCTAATTCCTAAACTACATCCTTTGAAGCCCTGAAAGGAGTGTTTTAAGAGGGTTTAGCCTACTCTAAGTCATTAGACTCCCATGCATGCAAGTTATTGAGAACCCTCTTCAAGATAAAGCTAGAACACTCTCAATACGTTTCCCAATTCTCTTGGGCTTTCAAGCATGTACTTAGGTAGGGTTTTACGGATATGATGCACTTTTACTTTGTTTTCGTGGAATGTAGATGTTATAGTTGAAATGTGCAAAAGAAGGACAAAAATGCAGAAAAAAGGCTAAGTATGAATTTAGTACGAGTCATACTAGAGTCGTGGAAAAGTCTAGAACATTTTTTTATGGCAAAGGATAAGTACAAATTATAGTATGAGTACCATCCTGGTACGAGACATACTACATCAGTCAAAGAAAAGCTTAGAAGATGTTGCTCAAGAAAAGTCTCCAAGCACGGGTAGTAACCATGGATCATGATATCTACCTAAGACCCATACAAAGGTGTCGTGGTAAAGTTCAAAAGAATTAAAGAATGGCAGATCTCAATGTATGACTAGAATTCACGAGTCGTAGTACACAGGAACGAGTCGTGCCATCTTCTAACACTAACAAAAGTTATATGTTTCCAAGCATTGTACGAGTGAAGGTACGACCCGTACAATCCTGTTATAAGTCGTAAGTGAATTCAGTGACAGTTCAACAGTTTTCCTTGTTTACTTAGGCAAGGGTTTAAAATATTTGTATAAATACTTTTTAAGTTATTTTCAGTAAAAAAAAAGTAGGTTAAAAGTCAAACGAATTCAGAGAGAGTTAGATTTGGGAGAAAAGAATTGTTGATTTTCTATTCATGTTTTGAGGAGTCTTTCTTGAATTGATTTTCACATTATTCTTGAAGTGTTCTTCCTTAATTCTTTAAATAACAAAATGGGTTTTCTTCCAATCATATTTGTAAGTTCTAAATTATGTATTTGTCTATGAGTTCTTATAATCTCTTACAACCGGGAGAGGCTAGAACCTTTACATCTAGGGTTGTGGGAACCACGGTGAATTAACAATCTCGGGTTGCACAAAGTTATTCTAAACCAAAGATAAATACATGTATTGGATTCTCTTGGTCTTTAATATTTCCTAGCGGAGGGCAACATTAGGAATTGCCCGAACTCTCTACTTGGTTGAATATGGAGAACTAGAGATTAGAAAAAAGAATCACAATAAAGCCTTGACCTTTATGGTTCATTGTATAACTTGAGTTGTGGTCGTATGATAGTTAATTTGGAACAAATTGATAATGGTTAAATTGAAATCGCTCATGAGACCTAATCTAGTGATTGAGTATAGTCATCCAATAGGGACGAACTAGTCCTTTGGAAGAACCCTAGTTATTAGTTCTACAAGTAAGCATGGGATAGATCACAAGTGTAAAACGCGAAGTAGTTATGAATCCATGGGGAACACTTGCCCTAGTTAATTGCATAAACTTGATAAACAAAAATCAATTCTTAGAATTTATACATGTTTGTTTTTACAAAAACCCCTTTAGGAGATAACAAACATAAATGCTTAAATATGAGCGTTACTCTATAACTTGACTATATTCCTTGTGCGACCGGCCCCAACTTTTATTGGATTATATATTGACAACATCGGCATCATACTTTTATAGAAGTGTGATTTGAGCATTATAATCTAGCAACGAGCAGGCTTGGGGCCCGATATTCTCCATTCTCAAAACTACGCACCACCATAGGTATATGTTATAGGTTTAAGACCTCTCAAGAGAGTTTTCCCCCGCGGCAAGAGGGCTTCCACTTGATATCAATATCATGGTTGTGTCCCTAGCCTTGGAAAAGTTTTGGACAGCTCTGCCCACATGAGTGTTCTATTGGAGAATCACGTAAGCTCTATCATGATGGTGTCAGTTATGACGAGTCTCCTATTATTCCTCATGATTTCAGTTACTCATGTTCATAATATATGATATTATGTTTTACAACATATTTAACCCAATGATGAGTTTATGAGCTTTTACTTATGATTTGAGCTATGAAAAGTCATATGATTTCTATTTCTAAATCTTAGGTCAGTATGTTCAGTTATAATAACCAGGTTATGACTATGTATGTTTCAAATACATTTTTCAGCATGCAGTCCTTACACTTATGATCTAATGATTTATATTTATATGCATGATTTCAGTTAACATTTATGAAGCATGCTTTTTACTTAACCTGCATGATAAGTACATTCAAAGTATGACCATATACTCTATGCTAGATCATTTCATGTAATAGATTCAGGTGATCCAGCTCAGTCGCACTGATAGCTCATTTCCCTCTCAATCTAGCTAGCCCTGTGTAATACCCCAAAAGCCCTAAGATAATACCTGAGGGTTGAAATGGATGAAATAGCAATTTCTTCACTAGGTCATAGGACGAGTCGTCCAGTGACCCGTGAGGTGCACCACGAGTTTTTAGGTAACTCGTGGAGTGAAGGGAGAGTTGGTTGGATTTTTGAAATTTAGGGTTGACCACAAGACAAGACACGACTCGTGGTCAGGGCAACGAGTCATGGATTAAGCCATGGTTAGGAGACGATTTGAAGAAGGAAATTTTAGGAAGTGAACCCAACGACTCGTCACCATGAGTCATCCCTCAGGAAACGAGTCGTGCAATCCCTTGTTGGGACTGACAGTGTGCTTTTTCCTGCGAATTTAGTAAGGGTTTTTTCATAATTTCTAGTTTCTAAGACCTAAACTAAAGTATTTTAAGCTCAGATAAGTGTGTCTTAAGAGGGTTTAGCTCATTCTAAGCCTATCCCTCTACATGCATGCAAGGTCTTTTTCCTCTATTTTGGCCAGGTACATGATCTCGATACGGGGAGTAATCCTAGAAGTTTCAAAGGTTGATCAAGCCTAGAAAATTCATCACGTCTTCTTCAATTTCCTTTAGGATTTCAAGAGGGAGTGTAAATCTAATTTACCCAGCTATGTGAGGTTATGAATGATAGTTCCTTTCACTCTCACGCTCTAAATTCTTCTCAAATACATGTATCTCAATTCCATATTAATGTTTCATGATCTTATGGGGTTTATTCCAATTTTTTGGGAAATTCTCTATGATCTATCTATGGGTCAATTCCCTTCATGTATCAAATCACGTTCATGTTGTCCTATTCTTATGAACTCCTATGTATTTCTCGTTGTCCATTTTACGTAACTTTTATATTCAGTATATATCAAGTATTGACTGCGTACTCTATGCCATATCATTTCATAATATAGGCTCGGACGTTCAAGTTCAGCCCCTCCATTATCCTGATCTTTAGAGTTTGCATCCCTAAGCCTGAGTTGGTGAGTCCTCATCCTTCGAGGACCCTTTGTTTAGTTTATGTTCAGTTCTTTTAGTTTGAGTCAATAGTGAGTTAGTTGGGTTCTTATCCCATCAACTCATTAGTATATAGAGGCTTATCAAACATAATATGTATTCAACTTTAGAATTGTGTTATGTATTCAGATGTTCAGAGCTTATTATAAGTTAGACTTCCATATCATTATGTTGAGATTTAGATGTTATGTTCATTCCATGGGTCGACTTTGATCGTCTCTGGGTTCTTTGTCCCGTGTCTCGATCCGGGTTTATGCTCGGATCGTGACAAACTTGGTATTAGAGCATTAGGTTTTTATGTTTCCTAGGGTTTATGAAATCCGCATTAATTAGAGTCTTTTTTATGGGTGTGAAGTGGGTCACACTTATCACGAAGAGGCTACGAAACATTTTAGGAAATGTCCCTTCTTTGATGATATAAGTCGTGTGACAAAATGTCTCTCTATTCCTTTAACTCGTGCTATACCCGTGTGCAAAAACATGTCTCCTAAAAGAACAAAAAGGAGTAAGCAAGCCCCACCAACTCCAATGGATCCCACATTCGGGCAAGTTACATATGCAAAGCTCGAGGCCGCTTTCAGAGTGTTGATACGAGCCATGACCACTCAGCCTAACCGGAAAAGTATCGCCTCATTACGCTCTACCAGAGAGGCACCATCTACTAGGGTTTAGGACTTCACATGGAGGAGTCCTTCTAGGTTTGGTGGTTCGAGTATGGATGAAGAGTTCAGAGGGGGAGAAAAGAGAAACAAAAGGCCCAGAACCAAAGACTTGGAGAGTTCCCCACAAGGGTCAAGCAGTGGGAGTCAATCTAAACCCCAACAGAGGTCTTTAGCTCATGTTCAGAGAAACAAGCCCAGGGTGAGGGAGATTACTTATCCAGTTTGCAGGCGTTGTGGAAAGAACTACAAAGGAAGGTGCTTGGTGGGTTCAAACTTTTTCTTCTATTATGGCCAGCCCAGTCATAAACACGGAGATTTCCCATCAGCCAAGAGGGAGGTCCATAGAGGCCGTGCTCCGGCTACCCCTTTAATAGTCTCGTCCAAGTGATCGACATATCTAAAGTGTGGTAGAAGACACCCGAGAGACTGTTTAGCTAGAAGGGGTGGTTGTTTTGGGTGTGGTGAGCTCGGACACGTGCTTAGAGATTACCCATCGGTTAGGTAGGGAAAGGATAGATCCAATGCTTCAGTCATCAGAACAGTGACTCTGGCAGCTCACCCATCTCAACAGGGTGAATAACCTAGTGAAGGTGGCGGCCAACTCCAGATGTAGTCATAGGTATGTTGTGAGTTTTCCATGTCAAACCTTGTATGTTGCTAGGACCAGGAACTATAGTATAAGGTACAAGATTCCCTTTTTTTCACATTTTAGCATGATATTTATTCCGTGGAGGTTATGGAATGGTTATAATTTTTAAGCCTTCCGTGATAGCCTTAGAGGAGAATGAAAAGTCAAGAGTTAGTTGTTTAGCCCGACCTTAAGAAAGATCCAGGAGCCTTGGAATGATGGTTTGAAGATGGGGGGGGAGATGATAAGTCAAGGATCCAAGTCAGACTTTGAGTGTCCCAATAGAGGAGTCTCAACACTAATGGTTAAGGAATACCAATCTCTTCAGGTTTAGATGATTCTTCTTATGCTCAGTTGAAGTTACGCTCTATCCATTCTTATGCATAGACTCCAAAGGATTCTAATTGACCACTTTGAATAGTGATCCCAGTCTTACTCTACGAATCTATAAGTCTTGACTTCATGTCATAAACTCTCTATGTATGTTAACTCATGTCTCTCAACATGCTCGGTTCATAAGATTGTGCTATGTCAGGTGTATGCTCAACGTAGATCTCCTTAATGATTCATTCTTATGATTTTTCTTTACCTAAGCCTTATGTAAGTTTCCCATGATGGAAGTGATGGATATAACATGTACATTCAATATAACTCTCTATCTGTGCCATAGGTGCCAAGTATGTAGAATTTCAGGAAGCGCAATTATTAGCCGAGCCTGGAAGTGTAACAACCCACATGGTGATTTTGTGATTGTTAACCCATTTCCCTAGGTTGAACATTTATGTATCTTTATTTTTTTATTTATGACTTGTGGAGATGGATGACCCAATTTCTACGATGATCCAATGAAGATTGGATAAGGAAGGTTTAAATTTTGCGAGATTTGACCAAAGTCAATATTTCAAGTTAACGAGCTCAAATTTCGATTATGAAAGTTCTGTTAGTTCCAAATGGTGATATATGACTTAGTTGGGTAGTTTGCATGGACCTGAGGCGTTCAGGAGTTATTTGAACCTTTGGTTGAATTTATGAGCTTTGAGGAAGCTATGTTTGACCATGATCGACCTTCGATCTAAACGACTTCGAGTTGGCGGAAGTAGTATTTTCCTTGAAGATTAAGAGATACTATCTGTAAAGGGTCCATGTGGATGCATTTACCAACCACAAAAGCCTACAGTATATGCTTACCTAGAAGGATCTAAGTCTACGTCAAAGAAGGTGGTTTGATCTCATTAAGGATTATTACATGAGTGTCCTTTATCATCGTGGCAAGGCTAATGTGGTGGTAGATGCTCTTAGAAGGCTTTCTTTAGAGAGTGTGACCCATGTAGATAAGCAGAGGAAAGAGTTGGTGAAGCATGTGCATTGGCTTGCACAACTATGGAGTTCGTCTTGTTGGCTCGACGAATGGTGGTGTCATTGTTCAAAATGGATCAGAATCTTCCTTGGTGACCGAGGTCAAAGCTAGGAAAGGCGAGGATCCTATTTTAGTAAAGATGAAGGAAGCCTTTTAGAATCAGATGGTGGAGGTCTTCTCCCAAGGGGTAGATGGTGTGTTACGGTATTAGGGTCATTTGTGTGTACCAAGAGTTGATGACTTGAGGGAGTGGATGTTGCATGAGGCTTATGGTTCCAGATATTCTGTACATCCAAGTTCCACCAAAATGTACAATGACCTACGGGATGTTTATTGGTGGATGTCATGATGAAGGACATAGCGTAATTTGTAGCTAAGGGTCCAAATTGTCAACAGGTGAAGGTTGAGAATCAAAGACGCAGATGTATGCTTCAATACATTAACATTCCTACTTGGAAGTGGGAGGAAATAAATATGAACTTCATTACACGATTGCCTTCTACTCGTCGACAGTATGACTCTATTTGGGTTGTTTAGACAGGTTGACTAAAGCAACTCATTTTCTATCAATCAAAACTACTGATTCAAAGGAGGATTATGCTAAATTGTACATTTGGGAGTTTGCTCGGTTGCATGGAGTATCGTTGTCCATTATATAAGATAGAGGTACTTAGTTTACCTACCAATTTTGGAGATCATTTCAAAAGGGACTTGGTACTCAAGTCTAGCTTAGCACAACATTTTTCCCGCAAATAGATGGTCAGGCTGAACGGACCATTCAGACTCTTCAGGATATGTTGAGGGCATGGGTCATTGATTCAAGGGCAGTTGGGATGATCATTTTCCTCTCATTGAATTTGCATATAAGAACAACTACTATTCCAACATTCAGATGGCTCTATTTAAGGATCTTTATAAGCGGAGGTGTAGATCACCTATTTGTTGGTTCAAAGTCAGTGGAGTTGCATTGATAGGACCAAATTCAATCCATGAGGCTATGTAGAAGGTTCATCTTATAAGGGAAAGGTTAAAGACAACCTAGAGTCGTCAAAAGTCCAATGTAGATGTGAGGAGGAGAGAACTTGAGTTCAAAGCTAATGATTGGGTGTTTCTAAAGGTATCCCCCATGAAGGAGTGATAAGATTCGAAAAGAAAGGAAAACTCAGTCCCCATTATGTAGGCCCGTATCGGATTGTGAGACTGGTTGGCAACGTAGCGTATGAGTTGGAGTAAGTTTCCCTCAAATTTTGATTCAGTACATTCGGTATTTCATATGTCTCTTTTGAAAAAGTGCATGGGTGATCTTGCTTTGGTTGTACCGGTGGAGAGCATAGGCGTGAAGGATAGCCTCAGCTACGAAGAGGTTCAGGTGGAAATACTTGATCATCAGGTTCGGAAGCTAAGAAATAAGGAAGTAACTTCAGTAAAGGTTTTCTGGAGGAATCAACACGTTGAGGGAGCTACGTGGGAAGCTGAATCAGATATGATGGCTAAATACCCGCATATATTCCCTTCTAGTTCAATCCCTACTTGAGGTATTAATTTCCTCCCTAGTACCATATTCAGTTTCATGTTCAGATCATGTGTTCCAGTTTCTTTCATATCAATGCATGTATGTATGATTCATGATTTCACTTTAGTCATGTATTTCAGTACGGACTCATTCACTCCGTCAGTTTTCAGCTCTAAATGTTTAGTATTTAGTAATATGGGTGCATTTCTCAGCTTTTCAGTATGTTTATCCACATTTAAAGATGAATGTTCCAAAGGGGGAGATATTGTAATACCCCAAAAGCCCTAAGATCAGACCAGAGGGTTGAAACAGAGGAAATAGGAACTTCAGTACCAGGTCACTAGATGAGTCATCCGGTGACCCATGAGGTGCACCACGAGTCGCTAGGTTACTCGTGGAGTGAAGGGAGAGTTGGTTGGATTTTGGAAATTTGGGGTTGACCATGAGATAAGCCATGACTCATGGTCAGGGCAATAATTTGTGGAGTCAGCCGTGGTCAGGAGCTGGTATGAAGAAGGATATTTTGGGCAGTGAACCCAACGACTCATCACAACGAGTCGTTCCTCAGACAACGAGTCATCCAATCCGTCATTGGGACTTGTAGTGTGCTTTTTCCTGTGAATTTAGTAAGGGATTCTCTATAATTCCTAAGTTCCTTACATTTAAGCTACGTCCTTTTAAGCTCAAATAAGTGTGTTTTAAGATGGTTTAGCTCATTCTAAGCCTATCAATATCCATGCATGCAATCCTATAAGTTTCTAAGGGTGATCGAACCTAGAAAATTCATCAAGTCTTCTTCTATTTCCTTTGGGCTTTCAAGAGGGAGCATAAATCAGATTTACCTAGGTTTGTGAGGCTATGAATGAGAGTTCCTTCCACTCTCATGCTCTAAATTCTTCTCAAATCCATATATCTCAATTCTATATTCAAGTTACATGATCTTATGGGGTTTGTTCCAATTTTTTGTGAAATTCTCTAAGATCTATCTATGGGTCAATATCCTTCATGTATCAAGTCATGTTTTATGATCTATCGATAGATTTTATAACTACTTTGATTATCAATTTATAGTTTCAAATTATAAATTAAATTATGGACAATTATGTATGCTTCATGAAAAGTCAAGTTATGATACCATTATGATCTTGATCTTCTTAAGCCCTAATTTATGATTTATGATATTATTTCTCTCAAATACTCATCAAGGATTTATGAATATCATGTGTATAAATGTTTTACAAGTTTGAATAGATTTCATGATATATGAATTAATGACTCTTGACCGATTCACGGGCCCTTATTCATGGCTAATCATATATTTCAAGTGG
>JACEIK010002734.1:22785-40698 GCA_018107945.1 Datura stramonium | reverse complement strand
TGAATGATTTGAAAACCTTGAGCCCTCATGTTTATATTATGATATTTACTTCATGTTCATGTTGTCCTATTCTTATGAACTCTTATGTATTTTTAACTGTCCATTTTACTTACCTTGCGTACTAAGTACATTCCAAGTATTGAACGCATACTCTAAGTTTTACCGTTTCATGATACAGGCTCAGACATTCAGGTTTAGCCCCACCATTAGCCTGATCTTCAGAGTTTGCATCCCTCAGCTTGAGTTGGTGATTCCTCATCCTTCTAGGACCCATTTTTTAGTTTGTGTTTAGTGTTTTTAGTTTAAGTCCATAGTGAGTTAGTTGGGGTCTTGTCCCATCAACTCATCAGTATGTAGAGGCTTATCAGATATAGTATGTATTCAGCTTCAAAATTGTGTTATGTTTTCATATGTTTAGATGTTAATATGTATTTTAGACTTCTGCATCATTATGTTGAGAGTAAGATGTTATGCTCATGCCATAGGTCGACTTGGAGTCTCTCGGGGTTCCTTGTTCCGTGTCTCAATTCGGTCTATGTTCAGGTCGTGACACCCTATTGGGTGAGTCCTCATCTCTTGAGGACCTTCATTTACTCATGTTGATCATGTTAGGTTTGCTTTAGACTTAGAGATAGATGGGGGCTTGTCCCAGCATCTCATCAGATTGTAAAGGCTTTTGAGACATAGATTAGTATGTTTTTCTTTGAGATTTTGCATTCTGATGTTACCGTTTGATGTACGTTTTAAGTTATTAAAATTTCCCCTTATTCGTGTTTAAGTTATTAGTTTCCACTTTATTTTATGCTCTTGATTTGCTATGCGCATGCCATGGGTTAACTTGGAACTATCTGGGTTCTAGGTCCTGTGTCTCGATCCGGGTGCCAACTCAGGTTGTGACACCGTACTTTCTAGTACTTAAATCCTAAACTAAGTCATTTTAAACTCCTAAAAGGATGTATTGAGGGGTTTTATTCAATCCTAACCCCCATTCTATTCCTAAAATCTAAAGTTGAAGATCTAAACTCCTCAAGCCCTCAAGCAATTAGATTCTACTTCTTGTCCAATTATCTTGGGTATCAAACCCTAGCAAGGTCTCTTCAAGTCTAGGTATTTGAGGTCATTAATGGAGGGTTTATTCAACCCTCATGCCAAAATTTCAAATCAATTTCATGAATTCAAGGCTCCAATCTTATTTTTTTGGAAATTCTAGGGTTAGACCCAATTTTGATGAAATCTCTTATATTCTTCTATGAATTCAATTCTCTTATGATTCAATCATCTTTCTTGATTATGATTTCATGTTTACTCAATTATGCATGAATTTTATGTATCTAAATCTTATGTATCATGGCCAAATCAGCGACAATATTTTCATGGCTAGTTCACATATGTCAAGTATGATTATGATTTTTCATGTTTTCAAACTAGCCCATTCAAAACCAAGTATTTTTCATAATTATGACTATGAGCAACATGCATACTATTGGAGTAGTATTTAGCACCTAGTAGGCCGAGGTTCAACACACCCATGATGTCAAAACAATGTGCCTTATGTGCTGTGAGTTTACAGCACTTCCGATGCTTAAAACTGCAAACTAAGCATGGACTTAGGTATGTTTATATGGATATGAGGCAAAAAATAAATGTTGGAGTCGAATTGTGCAAAATATGGAGAATATTGTAGAAAAGTGACTAAGTACGGACCTAAGTACGAGCCATACTGAGTGTCATGGAAAAGTCCAGAAGATGTGTTGAGGCAAAGAGTAAAAGTACGACTCTTGGTATGACCCATACCATGACAGTTGTGATACAGTTTAGAAAAAATTGCACAAGCTAAGTCTCCTGGTACGTGTAGCAACCACGAGTCATGAGATCTACCTAAAACTTGTACCAAGGAGCCGTGGAAAAGTTTACAATGATTGAAGACTGGCAGGTCTCAAGTTTTGAGAAGAAGTCACAGGTTGTAGGACTGAGGTACGAATCATATCAAGCCACCCCTGGAAATATTTAAAAGATGTCAGGATTCTCAGTATCAAACCACAACTAATTTTACGACTTACAGGTTCAGGCTACGAGTCGTACCACCCGTACAATCTTGTTACGGGTCGTAGGTGAAGTTGGCGGTAGTTTTCATAAATTTCCCTATTTACTTAGGAAAAGGTTCTAAAATATTTGTATAAATAGGGAGAGAGGAGAATTTTCAATGAAGAAAGTCGAGAAGTTGGGGAAACACATTGAGAGGAAAATTGTTATTAGCTTTCCATTCAAGTCTTGGAGATTTTCTTGCTTTAATTTTTTTTATTGTTCTTGAATAATTCTTCGTAAATTCTTGCAATAATCAAGTGGATTTTCTTCTAATCATCTCTGTAAGTATTAAATTATGTGTTTGACTATGAATGCTATGAATTTACTTACAATCAGGAGAGGCTAAAACCTCCAAAACTAGGGATGTGGGAACTATGGTGAATTAACAAACTAGGGTTGCACGAAGTGATTCTAAATCAATGCTAAATAATTGTATCATATTTTCTTCATATTTAATGTTTCTTAAGGAGCACAAAGTTAGGACTTGCCCGAATTCTTCACTTTCTTGAACCTAGAGAAGTAGATATTAGGAAAAGAGAATTACAACAAAGCCTTGATTTTTATGGGTCATTGTTTAACATGAGCTGCAGTCACATAGTTAATTTGGGACAAATTTGATAATGGTTGAAGTTAAATAGCTCATGAGACCTCACCCTGTGATTGAGTATAGTCATCCAATAGGGACAAACCAGTCATTTGGATGAACCCTAGTTATCAAGATCTACAAGTAAGCATTGTGATATATAATGAGTAAAACCAGAAGTAGTTATGAATACATGGGTAACACTTACCCTAGTTAATTTCTTAAAATTCATAAAACAATAATCAATTCTCAACCTTGTTTTTTTAATTGTTTTTATAAAACCCCCCTTTTTGGAGATACCATACTTAAAAGCTTAAATACTAGTGTTATTTTATTTCCTGACCATATTCTCTATGGGATTGACCCCAACCTTTGTTGGTTCTTTATTGTAATACCCTGAAAGAGCCTAAGATTAGATCCGGGATCAAAAATGGAAGTTGGCTGAAATCTAGAAAAAAATGTTAAAGGATGGATGACCCAACAAATTGTTGGTCCAACCAACGACTCGTTAGAAGAAATCGTGGGAAGTGTAGGTCTTGTAACAGTGGAAAGAATGTTGGGTACTGGACTTCAGCATTAGGGGATGTACCGGGTCATCCCACGACCCGCTGTAAGATGTAACGAGTCGTGGTCATGAGTCATTGCATGGGATGTCAATATTTTCTAGAGGACCTAATGAAAGGCAACCACGACTCATTGGATGAAGTAACGAGTCATGGTGAGGCTTGTTGTGAGGAGAAGTATAAGATCTATAGGAGGAAGTAACTATCGAATCAATGACCCGTTGGATGAAAGGATGACTCATCCTGTAGAGTCATGGGTTGAATTTGAGATCAGGGATTTGGCAGTTAAGATGATGGATGGATACCATGAGTCATGGTATCCTCCAACAACTCGTTGGTACGCCCGTTAGTACACCCAGTGCAGATTTTTAGGGTTTTTCATTAAGGGTATTTTCATCATTCCTACGCTCTAAGGTCCTAAACTACATCATTTTATGTTATTTTATGAGTGTATTAAGATAGATTAAGCCCTTATAGCCTATTCATTCTCATGCATGCAAAGTTAGAAAAGTTTAGAAGTGATCAAGCTAGTCTTCAAGGTGTTCTTGAACAATTTCCCTTTGGGCTTTCAAGGAGTGTTGAAATTTGATTCTTTCCGGGTATGTAGGTTATGAATGGGTGTTTTCATTCATACCCATTCCCAATCTTTCCTAATTCATGAAATATAATAAAAAATCTTATGGGGTTTTAACTTAAATCTTGTGGGATTCTAATGATCTATTAATGNTTAATTATAAAATTATTGATTTTAATTTCTTCTAAATTAATCCTAATTATGCATGTTCTATGATGAATGGTGTTATGATCTTTACTTAAATTGTTGATATTCATAAACCCATCATAATTTATGATTTGAAATATGGATTTATTCAAATACCCATTATGATTTGATGATTTGAAAAGTTTATGTATGATCTACAAGTATGCATGAATCCCATGATTTACTAATTATGTTTTAGGCTGACTCATGGGCCTTACCCTCATGGTTAGCTATTGAAATTACAAGTCTGTTTATGATTATCATGATTTAACTAGCCCATGAATCTTATGCATATTATACTATGAGAACTATATATGTTTTGGGAGTAGTATTTAACACCGAGTATGTTCGAGGCCTAGGTTCTGCCCCGAATCTCAGAACTACGTGCCACCGTAGGACATGATGGGACCTCCCTTTTGACATTCCCTTTGAACTAATGGGCCCTTTTCATGGTGATATCACGCCTTTCATGGTTCTACCCTTGGCAAGGTACGAACTCCCTCTCGACTAGGGTTATAGGTCGGGCTCCATGTGTGCTCGTATGGGATATGTCGGTTATGAGAATCTCCCGCAGTTACTCATGATTTATGCATGTTATGATTATGTATATTGGATCAAGTCATGTTCAACAAAGCTTTTCTCTTATAATTATGATTACGACTGAATTACGAATGTTTTGAAAACCTTAAGCCTTATGTTATCGTATGTTATTTATGTTATGAGCATGTTGTCCTACTCTTATTATCATTGATGAGTTTTTATATATTTTAAATGTACGTTTTACCTACCTTGCATACTCAGACATTTCACGTACTGACCACATACTTCCTATGTTGTATCGTTTCATGATACAAGACCCGACTCTCAGGCTCATCCCCGTCAGTAGTCCCTTTCAGAGTTAGCTATCATCCCTTTTGGTGAGTCCTCATGTTCCGAGGGCCATATGTATAGACAGTGATGTTTCTTTGTTTTAGTTTTTGATGGGTTAGTTGGGGATGTTGTCCCATCAACCCATCTGATATGATAGAGGCTTTCAGACTAATTGTAGTACTCAGCTGATATGTAATTCTAGACATTCCACTTATCATGCTATGTTATGTTACGTTTATGTTCTGCTATATCCTATACTCAGTATTACACTTTAAGTGTTACAAAGTTAGATGAATGTTCATGCCATGGGTCGACTTGGAGTCTCTCAGGGCTCATTGTCCTATGTTACGATCCGGGCCTTTGTTCTGGTCATGAAAAACTTAGTATCGGAGATATAGGTTTGAAGTGTCTTAGGGTGTCTGAAAGACGCTTTAAGTAGAGCCTTTTTCATGGGTGTGAAGCGTGCCACACTTATGACGAAGAGGCTACGAGATATTTAGGAAATGTTCCTTTATTTCATGATCTATGTCGTGCAATTAAAAGTCTTTCTATCCTTCTAAATCATTCTATTTGCAATTGTAGAATTATGGCTCCTCGAAGAATGAATGGTAGGAGAAATGGGAATGGTGAAGGCCACGAGGATGGCAACGGTAATAGGCACCAGCAAGCCCCACCATTTTAGGAGTGCTAGGCACCAGAGCCAATTGCCCATGTTGAGTTTTGGGAAGTTATCCAGATGCTTGCGCAGGCCTTGAACGCGTAGGTCAATCAGTAGGTTGTTGCGCTTATTCCACATAATCGCAATGCAGCGGCGGATCGAGTCAGAGATTTCTTGAGGATGAACCCGTCGGAGTTCCTTGGGTCTATGGTAGATGAGGACCCGCATGAATTCATCGATGAGATCTTAAGGATCACCCAGGTTATGGGGGTGAAAAATGGAGAGTGCGTTGATTTGTCCTCCTATCAGCCGAAAAAGGTGTTTCATATACGGTTCAGGCAATGGAGAGATGCTACGATAGTGGGGACAGGACCTATAGGTTGGGAAGAGTTTCATGCGGCCTTTCTGGATAGATTCTTCCCTCGTGAGATGAGGGAACTGAAGGCAGCGGAGTTTGTAAATTTGAAGCAAGGTGATATGTCAGTTCATGAGTATGCTTTAGAGTTCTCCCGTTTATCCAAGGATGCGCCAGAGTTGGTGGCAGAACAGAGGGTTCGAGTGAGCCGATTTGTGCATGGAGTGGCGAACTACTTGGAAAATGATTGTAGGATCTCCATGCTGTATCGGGATATAGAATTTTCCCACATAATGTTGCATGCCTAGCAGATGGAGTCAGTGTATCGAAGGTAGAGAGAGGCCAAGAGGGACAGGATAGATAATTATGAGACTTCTCAGGCTAGATCAGGAGGTGGACAGTGCCAACCATTTCAGCACAGGTCTTTTGGTCCAGCACCATCTTCAACCAGTACACCATTTAGATCATGAGGTGATCGGGGGAGCAGGGCTTCAGATTCGAGAGGCAAGGGTGGCATGCAGATAGAGAGAAATTTCCTAGCTTGTGCGTGGTGTAGCAAGAATCCCCAAAGAAGGTGCGTAGTTGGCGTAGATACTTGTTTCGGGTGTGGAAAACCCGGACACAGACTCAGGGATTTTCCTTCAGCCAGATCAGGGGGAAGAAGAGCCCGTATGCCAACCTTTAGTTCAGCCTCTCTAGCAGAACGTCCCCCTCAGTAGGGTGCCTCGACTAGTTCAGCCGGCGGTCAGTGCCAGAGCAGGCTCTATGCCCTTGCTACCCCTCAAGAGCAAGAGACTTCACCGGATGTGGTTACTCGTATGTTATGAGTGTTTCATCTTGATGCTTATGCTTTGTTAGTTCCAGGGGATACCTTGTCTTTTGTGACACCTTATATTGCTAGTAGCTTTAGAGTTAGTCCCGAGACTTTGTTAGAACCATTTTCAGTTTCTGCTCTTGTTGATGATTCGGTTGTAGCTAGGCGGGTGTATAGAAAATGCCCGATCACTATATTGCATAAAGTCACCTCCGCAGACCTTGTAGAGTTAGCTATGACCGACTTTGATATTATTCTTGGCATGGATTGGTTGTATGCGTGTTATGCTTTTGTTAATTGTAGAACCCGTGCGGTGGAGTTCTGCTTTTCGGGTGAGTCAATCTTGGAGTGGAAGGGTAGTTTGGCCGTGTCCGTAGGTAATTTTATTTCCTATATTAAATCAAGGAAGACGACCTCCAAGTGTTATATGTATCATCTAGTTAGGGTTAAGGATGTTGTGTTCGAGACCCCGACCATCCAGTCAGTTCCGGTAGTGCTTGAGTACCCAAAAGTATTTCCAGATGATTTACCATGTGTTCCGCCCGAGAGGAAAATTGATTTTGGTATTGACCTTCTTCCCTACACGCATCCTATATTTATCCCCCCTTAGAGGATGGCTCCAGTTGAGCTAAAGGAGTTGACGGATCAATTGAAGGACTTGTTAGATAAGGGTTTCATTAGACTGAGCAAGTCCCCATGGGGTGCACCAGTCTTATTTGTTCGAAAGAAAGATGGTTCCCTTTGGATATGCATTGACTATCGGCAATTGAACAAAGTCACCATCAAGGATAGGTATCCTCTACCCAGGATTGGTAATTTATTTGACCATCTTCAGGGTTCCAAGTGTTTCTCCAAGATACATCTCAGATCTGAATATCATCAGCTCAGAGTTCGGGAGTGCGATATCCCAAAGACAGCCTTCAGGACGCGGTATGGTCATTATGAGTTTGTAGTTATGTCTTTTGTACTAACGAATGCTCCTACGGCTTTTATGGACTTGATGAACAGGGTCTTCAAGGCACACTTGGATATGTTCATGATTGTGTTCATCGATTAACATCCTAATATACTCTCGGAGCGAGGAGGAGCATGTTGCTCAGTTGCAAATAGTGCTTCAGACTCTCAGGGATCGTCAGTTATATGCCAAATTCAGCAAGTGTGAGTTTTGGCTGAACTTCATAGCATTTCTGGGCCATAAGGTGACAAGTGATGGTATAAAGGTGGATTTTCAGAAAATAGAAGCGGTAAAGAATTGGCCTAGACCGGTGAATCCTTTGGATATTCGGAGTTTCTTGAGTTTAGCTGGCTATTATCGGAGGTTTGTTGAAGGTTTCTCATCTATTACGGCACCTTTGACCAAATTGACCGAGAAGAAGGATATGTTCCAATGGTCGGAGGCTTGTTAGAAGAACTTCCAAGTGTTGAAAACTCGACTTACTTCAGCACCGATTTTTACCCTACCCAAGGGTACCGATGGATTCATGGTTTATTGTGATGCTTCAAGAATCGGACTAGGGTGTGTATTGATGCAGAACAGGAAATTCATAGTCTATGCCTCCAGACAATTGAAAGTCCATGAGAAGAATTACCCGACCCATGATCTTGAATTGGCCGCGGTGGTGTTCACTTAGAAGATATGGCGGCATTATTTGTATGGGATCCACATGGATGTGTTTACAGATCATAAGATCTTACAACACGTGTTCACTCAAAAGGATCTCGATCTTCGACAAAGGAGGTGGTTGGAACTACTCAGGACTACAATATGAGTGTCCTTTACCATCCGGGTAAGGCTAATATGGTAGCGGATGCACATAGTAGACTTTCTATGGAGAGTGTGTCCCATGTGGATGAGGGGAAGAAAGAGATGGTGAAAGATATGCACCGACTCGCTAGGTTGGGAGTTAGGTTGGTTGACTCGACTAATGGCGGCGTTGTTGTCCAGAATGGATTAGAATCATCCTTGGTGGGTGATGTGAAAGATATACAAGATGAGGATCCGATTTTTGTAAAGTTGAAGGAAAGCGTTCAAAGTCAGAAGGTGGAGGTCTTCTCCCAAGGGGGAGATGGTGTGCTTCGGTACCAGGGTCAATTATGTATTCCAGATGTTGATGATTTGAGGAGCTGGATGTTGCATGAGGCTCATGGATCCAGGTATCCTATCCATCCGGGTGCCACCAAGATGTACCGTGACTTATGGAAAATCTACTGGTGGAATGTCATGAAGAAGGATATTGTGGAATTCGTAGCCAAGTGTCTGAACTGTCAGCAAGTAAAGGTTGAGCATTAAAGGTCGAGAGGCGTATTTTAGGATATCAGCATTCCCACTTTGAAATGGGAAGAGATTAACATGGATTTCATAACAGGATTACCTCGTACTCATCGATGATATGATTCAATTTTGGTTGTGGTAGATAGGTTGACCAAGGCTGGTCATTTTCTACCGGTTAAAACCATGGACTCGCCGAAGGATTATGCCAAACTATATATCCGAGAGTTGGTCCGATTGCATGGAGTGCCCTTATTCATCAATTTCATATCAAGGTACTCAATTTACCTCTCAGTTTTGGAGGACATTTCAAAAAGGGCTAGGTACGAGAATTAAGCTCCGCACAACATTTCACCTGCAAATGAATGGTCAAGAGGAGTGGACAATCTAAACTCTCAAGGACATGTTGAGGGCATGTGTGATTGAATTAAAGGGTGGTTAGGACGATCACTTACTCCTGATCGAGTTTTCCTACAATAACAGCTATCACTCCAGCATTCAGATGGCACCGTTCAAGGCTCTCTACGGGCGGAGATGTAGATCGCCCATCGGATGGTTTGAGGTTGGTGAGGCAGCAATGATAGGGCTGGATTTGGTTCATTAGGAAATGGAGAAGGTTCAATTGATAAGAGATAGATTGAAAACTGTTGTTATACCCCAGGAACCCAAGGATCAGGTCCGGAAGTGAATCAGGAGAAAAACTGAAAAATTTTGCCGCAGTTGCAGAACGGGTCACTTGACGACTCGTGAGGAGGCCTAACGAGTCATCAGGTGGCTCGTGGGGAAGGCCTGAGATGTTGAAGGACTCAAGATCCTCAAAGGTGATGTAAGGACTGGTGGTCAGCCACCATGAGTCTTTAGGTTAGTCGTGGGGAGGTCCTAGAGAAGGATAGTGAGGCTTATCTAGTGTACCTGACGGATGGTACCTAACAAGTCGTCATCAGTCCTAACGACCTGTTAGGAGGTCCTTTACCAAGCCAGTTGAGTTTTCATGAATGGTGAGGCAGTGTACTTTATGGGTGAACCAACAGATCATGTGCCCAAGTAATGAGTCGTCGGGTCGTTCGTTAAGACCCCCTGACAGTTATTTTCAGCAATTCAAGTAAGGGCTTATCCATAATTCCTAAGTTCTAAGGGCCTATACTACATCTTTTTAAGCTCGTAATAGAGGGTTTTAAGCTGAGAAAGACCCCTCTAGTCCATTTTCTTCATGCATGCAAGGGTGAGAGCTTGAAGGGAAGAAAGTGAGGAGAAATTGAAGGTTTTCAAGGGAAATCTCAGCTGGGAAATTAGGAAGAGTTAGGATTCTTCATTCCCAGGTATGTAAGGCTATGAATGGGTGCTTTCTTCCACACCCATGCCCATTCCCTATCAATTTGTTATTAGTTTGTGATGATCAAGTATGGGTTTTTATTCAATTGCATGATTCATACATTTCTACTCATGGGTATGATTAATTGAGTTGATATTGATGATTTATCGAGCTTGGGCGGATTCCAACTTAATTTCTTTTACAAAATTGTTTTCTACAAATTGAATCTAAAACGTCCATGTGTGGGAGTTCCTAATATAATGTGATGATTATGGAGTAGATGATGAAGAGCATGTTTTCTACCTTACCCATGATGTTGTCAAAGAAAATTAAATAGACTCATGTTTTGTGAAGCTTTGGATAGTACCCAATGTTGAGTATAAATGACGATTTTCGTGAATTGGCTTTATTACTTCATTTTGGAGTGACATCTCCCTAATTATAATCTTTTCAAATGATTTGAATGGGTTTAAGCGTTATAAGGTTTTGGCCAAGGCCCCTATGTTGATGATAATGAAGTGGTAATTTTGAAGTAGCCTTACCGCATGATTTTGGAGTAGAGGCTCCCATTCTTCTTGAGCTTGTGGTGTGTGTCATGGTAAAGCTTCTCATATGTATGAATTTCATAATTGAGATGTATGATGACATTAAGCTTCATTTCACATGATGTTGAGTCTAAGCATGATTCTATTCTAAGCTTTGTCGAGACGACATTGTTGAGCTTCATATTTATATGATGTCTAACGCATGCATGATTTCATAATGAGCTTTGTCAATAGACATTGTTGAGCTTCGTTTCATAAAATTTTGAGTTTATGCATGATTTCATGTTGAGCTTCGTCACTACACGGTGCTGAGCTTCATATTTTTCCGATGTAGTGCATTGCATGTTTTGGGAGAAGAGTTTAGCACCGAGCGGGCTAAGGGTCAATAACCCTGCGCCCCAGAACTATGCGCCAATGTAGGTTGATTCTATTATATTATTGGGACCTCTCTTGTGAGCTATCCCCGACCTGATTGGCCTTTCAACTTGATATTGATATCATGGTAGTGTCCTTAACCCTGGAAAGGTTTTGGATGGCTCTGCCCACTTGAGTGTAATAGTCGGGACCACATAAGCTCTATCGTGGTATGTCAGTTAAGTGACGAGTCTCCCATTATCTATATCATTTGAATTTTCATATCCATTACTCGTGATGATTATCTTATGCATACATGTTTAAAAAGCAAGGTTTGGCTCATTGTTCAGCTTTTGACATAAATTTTATGATTTAGCTTTAAGTAATTCAATCCAGTTATGATGTTCTAACGCCATGCATGAACATGTTATGATAAAGTTCGATTTCAGAATTAATGCATGTGGTTTTCTGCTTACTCTTAAAGTTTATTATATGTATGAATGGATTTAAATTATTTATATTATCAAAGAATTTTTACTTACCTTGCATACTCGGTATATTCCACGTGTTGACCGCATACCTTCTATGTTGCATCGTTTCATGATGCAGGATCCGGTTCTCAGGTTCAGCACCGTACCTAGCCGCTTGTCAGAGTTAGCATTTTCTTGTTGGTGAGTCCTCATCCTCTGAGGACTAGACTTTCAGTTATCTTAAGCATATTTTCAATTTCAATATTTCTGAGCTAGTTAGGGTGTTGTCCCATCAGCTCGTCTAGATTAGAGGCTTATCAAACTTAGACATGGATCCATCTTCAGAAGTTTATTCTGTTGTTATGTTAAGTTAGAATTCTGCTGAGTTTAGATTTATGTTTCCTTCATGTTTATTGAATGAGTTAATGAATGCTTATGCCATGGGTTTACTTGGAGTCTCTCGGGGTCCCTTGTCCTGTGTCTACGATCCGAATCTCCTCTCGGGTCGTGACAAACTTGGTATCAGAGCTATAGGTTTAAAGTGTCCTAGGGAGTCTGAAAGATGCGTTAGGTAGAGTCTTTTTCATGGGTGTGAAGCGCGCCACACTTATGACGAAGAGGCTATGAAACGTTTTGGGAAATGTTCCCATATTTCATGATCTATGTCGTGCGATGATGATTCTTCCTATCCTTCTAATTCGTTCTATTCATGATTGCATAATCATGGCTCCTCAAAGGATGAATTGGAGGAGAAATGGAGATGGTCAAGGCCACAAGGATTGCATAGGTCGTGGGCATCAGCAGGTCCCACCAGTTTAGGAGCCTCAGGCACTGGAGCCAGGCGCCCACGCTGAGTTTCAGGACGCTATCCAGATGCTTGCACAGGCCGTGACCGCTCAGGTCAATCAGCAGGCCGTTGCGCATGTTCTGCAGAATGGCAGTGCAGCGACGGCTCGAGTCAGGGACTTCTTGAGGATGAACCCGCCGGAGTTTCTAGGGTCAAAGGTAGATAAAGACCCACATGAGTTTGTTGATGAGATCGTCAAGATCACCCAGGTTATGGGGGTGAGTAGTGTTTAGTCCGCGGAGTTGGCCTCCTACCAGTTGAAGGGGGTTGCGCATATCTGGTTCCGTCAATAGAAGGATAGCAAGGTCGCCTGAGCAGGCCCGATCACTTGGGAGTAGTTTAAGGTTGCATTCCTCGATTGGTTCTTCCCTCTAGAGATGAGGGAGTTGAAAGCAGCTGAGTTCGTGAATTTGAAGCAACGGAGGATGACAGTACTAGAGTATTCCCTCGAGCTCACTCGTCCATCAAAGTATTCTCCTGAGTTGGTGGCTGATCAGAGGGCGCGAGTGAGCAGGTTTGTGCATAGGATAGCGGGTTACTTGGATAAGGAGTGTAGGATTTCTATGCTCCATCAGCATATGGACTTCCCTCGGATGGTGTTGTACACCAAGCAGATGGAGGCAAAACATTTGAGAGAGAGAGAGGCCAAGAGGGCCAGGACTGAGGAACACAAATTCTCCTAGCAGTGGTCCGGCGGTGGGCACCATCAGCAGACCCACCAGAGATCATCTGCCCCAACTTCATCAGCCTTGAGTGTGCCATCTCGGCCTACGCATGATCGGAAAGGACGAGCATCAAGCTCAAGGGGTCATAGCAGCAGGCCCACAGATTCAGGTGTTTCAGCTTGTCGCAGGTGTGGCTGAGGGAATACAGGCAAGTTCTTGGCAGGTTCGGGTGCATGCTTCGGGTGCGGGAAACCCAGACACACGCTTAGAGATTGTCCAGTGGCGAGACAAGATCAGGTTGGGGGCCATGGCCCAGCTTCTAGCTCAGCAGCCCCACCCCCTCGCTCAGCACATCAAGGAGCATCTACCAATGCAGGTGGCGGTCAGCGATAAAATAGATTCTATGCCCTAGCATCCCGTCAGGAGTAGGAGGTCTTCCCAGACGTGGTTAATGGTATGTTACGAGTCTTCCATGTTGATGTTTATGCCTTATCAGATCTAGGGGGCACCTTGTCCTTTGTGACACCTTATGTAGCTAGTAGCTTCGTAGTCAGTCCCGATGTCTTTACAGAATCCTTCTCAGTTTCTACTCCAGTAGGTGACTTAGTTATAGCAAGACGGATGTATAGAAATTACCCGGTCTTCGTTCTCCATAAAGGTCACCTCAGCAGATCCGATAGAGTTAGCCATGATCGATTTCGATGTTATTCTCGACATGGATTGGTGGTATGCTTGTTATGCTTCCATTAATTATAGGACCCAGTCAGTAGAGTTTAGATTCTCGGGTGAGCCATTCTTAGAATGGAAGGGTAGTTCAGCTGTGACTGTAGGTCGATTTGTTTCCTACCTCAAGGCCAGGAAGATGATTTCTAAGGGTTGATGTATCAACTAGTTAGGGTTAAGGACGTGGAGTCCGAAACCCTGACTATCTAGTCATTTCCAGTATTAGATGAGTATCCAGAGGTCTTTCCTAATGATTTGCTAGGTACTCCTCCCGAGCGAGAGATCGATTTCGGTATTGACCTCCTTCTCGATACGCAACCTATATCTATTCAACCCTACAGGATGGCTCCAGCTGAGCTAAAAGAGTTGAAGGATCAGGTAAAGGATTTGCTAGATAAGGGTTTCATTAGACCGAGCCAGTCTCCATGGGCCCACCAGTATTATTTGTTCGGAAGAAGGATGGTTCCCTTCGTATGTGCATTAATTATCGACAGTTGAACAAAGTCACTACAAATAACAGGTACCCCTTATCCAGGATCGATGACTTGTTCGATCAGATTCATGGTGTTATGTGTTTCTCGAAGACAGATCTCAGATCTAGGTATCATCAGCTTAGAGTTCGGGACGGTGATATCCCGAAGATGGCATTCAGAACACGGTATATTCATTACGAGTTTTTAGTTATGTCTTTTGGACTAATGAATGCTCCTTCATCTTTTATGGACTTGATGAACAAGGTGTTCTAGTCATATTTGGATATGTTCGTGATCGTATTCATTGATGACATCTTGATATACTCTCGGAGCGAGGAGGAGTATGCCGCTCACTTGAGAGCAGTGCTTCAGACCCTCAAGGACCGCCAATTGTATGCGAAGTTCAACAAGTGTGAATTTTGGTTGGACTCCGTGCCATTCTTTGGCCATGTGGTGTCTAGTGTAGGCATAAAAGTAGACTCCCAAAAAATTGAGGCTGTAATGAATTGGCCCAGACTAGTGAATCCTTCAAATATTCGGAGCTTCTTGGGTTTATCTGTCTATTATCAAAGGTTCGTGGAGGGTTTCTCATCTATTGAAGCACCTTTGACTAAGCTGATTCAGAAGAAGGTGAAGTTTCAATGGTCGGAGGCTTGTGAGATAAGCTTCCAAGAGTTGAAGGCTCGACTTACTTCGGCACCAGTGTTGACCCTACCCGAGGGTAGAGATGGTTTTGTAGTGTATTTTGATGCTTCCTAAGTTGGACTTGGGTGTTTATTGATGAAGAGGGGAAGAGTGATAGCTTATGCCTCTCGACGGCTGAAGGTGCATGAAAAGAATTATTTGACCCGCAATCTTGAATTGGCCGTGATGGTGTTTGCATTGAAGATATGGCGGAATTACTTGTATGGGGTCCATGTGGATGTATTTACGGACCACAAGAGCTTGCAATATGTGTTCACACAGAAAGATCTAAATCTACGACAAAGGAGGTGGTTGGAGTTACTTAAAAATTATGACATGGGTGTCCTTTATCACCCAGGCGAGGCTAATGTGGTTGCTGATGTGCTTAGTAGATTCTCAATGGACAGTGTGTCCCATGTGGATGATGGGAATAAGGAATTGGTGAAAGATGTTCATCGGCTTGCGAGGCTAGGAGTTAGATTGATCGATTCGACCGATGGCGGTGTTGTTGTGCATAACGAGTCGGAATCATCCGTGGTAGTTGTTGTTAAATCAAGGCAAGATTAGGATCCAATATTGACGAAGCTGAAGGAGGCTGTGCGGAGTCAGAAGGTAGAAGTTTTCTCCCAAGGAGGAGATGGGTGCTACAATACCAGGGTCAACTATGTGTTCCAGACGTTGATAATTTGAGAGTTCGTATATGGCATGAGGCACATGGTACCAGATATTCTATTCATCACGGATCCAAGAAAATGTAACGGGATTTGCGAGAAATCTATTGGTGGGATGGTATTAAAAGGGATATTGCGGAGTTCGTAGCGAAATGTCCAAACTATCAGCAAGTGAAAGCTGAGCATCAAAGACCTGGAGGTGTACTTCAGGATATTTCCATTCCCACTTGAAAGTTTGAAGAAATCAATATGGACTTCATTATAGGTCTACCTCGTACTCGCCGGCCATATGACTCCATTTGGGTTGACAGGTTGACCAAGGTTGCACACTTCCTATCAGTCAAGATCAAGGATTCAGCAGACGATTATGCTAAATTATATATTCGGGAGTTGGTTCGACTTCATGGGGTGCCCTTGTCTATTATTTTAGACCGAGGTACTTAGTTTACTTCTCAATTCTGGCGTTCATTTCAAAAAGGGCTCGGGACTCAAGTTAAGCTAAGCACAGCTTTTCACCCTCAGACGGACGGCCAAGTAGAACGAACCATTCAGACTCTTGAGGATATGTTGAGAGAATGTGTGATGGATTTCAAAGTATGTTGAGAGAATGTGTGAGGATCATTTGCCCTTGATCGAGTTTCTTATAATAATAGTTACCACTCTAGTATCGAGATGGAACCGTTCGAGGCCCTCTACGGGCGAAGGTGAAAGTCTCCCATCGGATGGTTCGAGGTTGGTGAGGCAAATGTGGTAGGGCCTGATTTGGTTCATAAGGCGATGGTGAAGGTCCAGTTGATAAGGGACCGGTTAAAAATCACTCAGAGTCGTCTGAAATCGTGTGTTGATGTGAGGAGAAGAGATTTGGAGTTTAATGTAGACGACTGGGTGTTTCTAAAGGTATCTCCCATGAAGGGAGTCATGCGGTTCGCTATATTGGTCCCTACCGGGTTGTAAGAAGAGTTGGTAAGGTGGCGTATGAGTTGGAAATGCCTTCGAAATTGGCTTCTGTTTATCCCGTGTTCCATGTATCTCTTTTGAAAAAGTGCTTGGTGGTTCCGATAGACAGCGTTGGTGTGAAAGACAGCCTCAGTTCTGAAGAAATTCCAGTTCAAATCTTGGATCGACAAATTCGAAAGCTGAGGAACAAGGAAGTAGCCTCAGTAAAGGTGTTATGGAGGAATCAACATGTCAAGGGAGCCACGTGGGAGGCCGAAGCGGATATGGTGGCTAAATACCTCGATTTGTTCCCCACCGGCTCATCTTCAGTTTGAGGTATAAAAATTTTTCCCTAAACCTTTATTCAGTTTTCATGTTCTATTCATGCGAGTAAGTTTGTTTTATGATATGATATATGTATGTGATGTCTGAACTCTGACGAGCTATGTGGTTCTCTTGAGGGGTAGTCATTCCGTCAGTTTTCGGCTTGAATGTCAATGATTAGCATCTATATATATATACTGATTGTCGTTTCTAGGTTTTCTACTTGTTTATAATATTCGAGGACAAATGTTCTAAAGGGGAGATATTTTTATACCCAAGGAACGCAAGGATTAGGTCCGGAAGTGAATCAGGAGAAAAACTGAAAAATGTTGCAACTGTTGCAAAACGGGTCACTTGATGACTCGTGAGGAGGCCTAACGAGTCGTCAGGTGGCTCTTGGGGAAGGCCTGAGATGTTGAAGGACTCGAGGTCCTCACGGATGATGTAACGACTCATGGTTAGTCACAACGAGTCGTCAGGTCAGTCGTGGGGAGGTCCTAGAGAAGGATAGTGAAGCTTATATAGTGTACCTGACGGATGGTACCTAACGAGTCGTCGTCAGTACTAACGACCGTTAGGAGGGCCGTTGCCAAGACAGTTTAGTTTTCATGAATGGTGAGGCAGTGTATTTGACAGGTGATGCAACATATAACGAGTCGTCAGGTCGTTCGTTAGGACCCCCTGGCAGTTATTTTCAACGATTTTAGTAAGGAATTTTCCGTAATTCCTAAGTTCCAAGGGCCTATACTACTTCGTTTTAAGCTCGTAATAGAGTGTTTTAAGCTGAGAAAGACCCATCTAGGCCATTTTCTTCATGCATGCAAGGGTGAGATCTTGAAGGGAAGAAAGTGCGGAGAAATTCAAGGTTTTCAAGGGAAATCTCAGCTGGGCAATTAGGAAGAGTTAGGATTCTTCATTCCCAGGTATATAAGGCTATGAGTGGGTGCTTTCT
>JACEIK010002734.1:0-22700 GCA_018107945.1 Datura stramonium | reverse complement strand
GGGTATGATTAATTGAGTTGATATTGATGATTTATCGAGCTTGGGCGGATTCTAACTTAATTTCTTTTACAAAATTGTTTTCTAAAAATTGAATCTAAAATGCCCATGTGTGGGGAGTTCCTAATATAATGTGATGATGATAGAGTATATGATGAAAAACATGTTTTCAACCTTACCCATGATGTTGATGATGTTGTCAAACAAGATTAAATATACCCATGTTTAGTGAAGCTTTAAGTAGTACCCAATATTGAGTATAAAAGACGATTTTTTTGAATAGGATTTATTACTTCATTTTGGAGTGAAATCTCCCAAATTATAATTTTTTCAAATGATTTAAATGGGTTTAAGCGTGATAAGGTTTTGGGCAAGGCCCTATGTTGATGATAATGAAGTGGTAATTCTAAAGTAGCCTTACCGCATGATTTTGGAGTAGAGGCTCCCACTATTCTTGAGCTTGTGGTATGTGTCATGGTAAAGCTTCTCATATGTATGAATTTCATAATTTAGATGTATGATGTCATTAAGCTTCATTTCACATGATATTGAGTCTAAGCATGATTTTATTCTAAGCTTTGTCGAGACGACATTGTTAAGCTTCATATTTATATGATGTCTAACGCATGCATGATTTCATAATGAGCTTTGTCAATAGACAATGTTGATCTTCATTTCATACGATGTTTATTTTATGCATGATTTCATGTTGAGCTTCGTCACTAGACGATGTTGAGCTTCGTACTTATACGATGTAGAGCATTGCATGTTTTGGGACTACGCGCCAATGTAGGTTGATTCTATTATATTATTGGGACCTCCCTTGTGAGCTATCCTCGGCGCGATTGGTCATTCAACTTGATATCAATATCATGGTAACGTCCCTAGCCCTGGCAAGCTTTTGGAGGAATTTTTCCACTTGAGTGTAATAGTGGGGACCACGTAATCTCTATCATGGTATGTTGGTTAAGCGATGAGTCTCCCACTGTCTATATCGTTTGAATTTGCATATCTATTACTCGTGATGATTATCTTATGCATGCATGTTTAAAAAGAAAGGTTTGGTTCATTGTTCAGCTTTTGAGATTAATGTTGTGATTTATCTTTGAGTCATTCAATCCAGTTATGATGTTCTAAAGCCATGCATGAACATGTCATGATTAAGTTCGATTTCAGAATTAATGCATGTGGTTTTCCACTTACTCTTAAAGTTTATTATATGTATGAATGGATTTAAATGATTTATATTATCAAAGCAGTTTTACTTACCTTGTATACTCAGTACATTCCACGTGCTAGCCGGATACCTTCTATGCTGCATCATTTCATGATGCAGGATCCAGTTCTCAAGTTCAGCCCCATTCGTAGCCGCTTGTTAGGGTTAACATTTTCTTGTTGGTGAGTCATCATTCTCCGAGGATTATACTTTCGATTATCTATATAGTATTTTCAGTTTCAGTATTTCTGAGCTAGTTGGGTGTTTTGTCCCATCAGCTCATCCAGATTAGAGGCTTATCAGATATAGACATGTATTCACCTTCAGATGTTTATTCTGTTGTTATGTTAAGTTAGACTTCCGCTGAGTTTATATTTATGTTTCCTTCATGTTTATTGGATGAGTTAATGAATGCTTATGCCAGGGGTTGACTTGGTATCTCTCGGGGTCCCTTGTCCCATATCTACAATCCGGGTCTCCTCTCGGATAGTGAAAACTGCCCAGAGTCGCCAAAAGTTTTATGCGGATGTCAGAAGAAGAGAATTAGAATTTTATGTCAATGACTCGGTATTTCGGAGAATGTCTCCCACGAAGGGAGTGATGCGGTTTGGAAAGAAAGGGAAACTTAGTCCCTACTATGTTGGCCCCTACCGGATTGTGAGAAAAGTTGGAAAGGTGGCGTATGAATTGGAGTTTCCCTCGGAATTATCTTTCATGCATCCTGTGTTTCAGGTATCGCTTTTGAAGAAGTGTTTTGGTGATCCAGCTCTAGTTGTCCCAATGGATAGTGTTGGTGTAAGAGACAACCTTATCTATGAGGAGGTTCCGGTGGAAATATTGGATCGGTAGGTTCGGAGGCTAAGGAACAAGGAAGTAGCTTCAACTAAAGTGTTATGGAGGAATCAACATATTGAAGGAGCTACATGAGATGTCAAAGCAGATATGATGGCTAGATACCCACATTTATTCTCTACTGACTCAGTTCCAACTTAAGGTATCAGTTTTTCCCTAAAACTCTAATTAGTTTTCATGTTCAGTTCATATGTTCAAGTTTCTTTTATGTATATGGATGTGTATGTGAATCATGAAATCACTTCAACTATATTGTTTGAATCGGAGATAGTCATTCCATCAGTTTTCGATTTGAACAATCAGTATTAGAGTGTAATGATTGCATGCCTATGTTTTCTGCTTGTTTCGAACATTTGAGGACGAATGTTCCTAAGGGGGAGATAGTGAAATACCCTGAAAGTGCCTAAAATTAGACTAGGGATCAAAAATGGAAGTTGGTTGAAAACTAGGAAAAAATGTTGCAGGACGGACAACACAACGGATCGTTGGGTGGGTACTGGACTTCAGAATTAGGGGATGTAATGGGTCATCCCACGACCCGTCATGAGATATAATGAGTCGTGGTCATGAGTCATTGTATGGGATGTCAATATTTTCTAGGGGACCTAACGGAAGGCAACCATTACTCGTTGGATGAAGTAATGAGTCGCGGTGAGGATCGTTGTGAGGAGAAGTATAGGATCTGTAATTATCGAATCAATGACCCGTTGGATGAAAGGACGACTCATCCTATAGAGTCGAGGGTTGAATCTGAGATCAGGTTTTTGGCATTGCAGATGAAGGACGGATACCACAAGTCCTGGTATCCTACAACGACTCATTGGTACGCCCGCTAGTACACCTAATGCAGATTTTTTAGTTTTTTTCACTAAAGGTATTTTCATCATTCCTACGCTCTAAGGTCCCAAACTACGTCATTTTATGTTATTTTCTGAGTGTATTAAGATAGATTAATCCCTTATAGCCTATTCATTCTCATGCATGCAAAGTTAGAAAAGTTTAGGGGTGATCAAGCTAGTCTTCAAGGTGTTCTCATCAATTTCTCTTTGGGCTTTCAAGGAGTGTTGAAATTTGATTCTTTCCAGGTATGTAGAGTTATGAATGGGTGTTTTCGTTCACGCCCATACACAAACTTTCTTAATTCATGAAATTTGATCAAAAATCTTATGGGGTTTTAACTTAAATCTTGTGGGATTCTAATGATCTGTTAATGGGTTATTTTCTTTTGTGGTTTATATTATATTTTCATGAATATGATCATATTCTACAACTATTTTGATTATAAAATTATTAATTGCAATTTCTACTAAATTAAACCTAATTATGCATGTTCTATGATGAATTGAGTTATGATCTTTACTTAAATTGTTGACATTCATCAATCCATCATGATTTATGATTTGAAATATTGATTTATTTAAATTACCATTATGATTTGATGATTTGCAAAGTTATTTATGATCTACAGGTATGCATGAATCCCATGATTTACTAATTATATTTTTTGCCGACCCGCGGGCCTTACCCTCATGGCTAGCTCACGAAATTACATGCGTGTTTATGATTATCATGATTTAACTAGCCTATGAATCTCATGCATATTATACTATGAGCACTAAGTATTTTTTGGGAGTAGTATTTAACACCGAGTAAGTTTGGAGCCTAGGTTCTACCCCGAATCTCAGAATTACGTGCCACTGTAGGACATAATGGGACCTCCCTCGTGACTGTCCCCTTGCCCTAATATGCCCTTTTCATGGTGATATCACGCCTTTCATGGTTCTACCCTTGGAAAGGTACGAATACCCTCCCGACTAGGGTTAATGGTCGAGCTCCATATGTGCTCGTATGGGGTATGTCAGTTATGAGAATCTCCCATTGTTCCTCATGATTTATGCATGTTATGATTATGTATATTGGCTCAAGTCATGTTCAATAAAGCATATCTATTATGATTATGATTATGACTGAATTATGAATGTTTTGAAAACCTTGAGCCTTATGTTGTGAGCATGTTTTCCTACTCTTATTATCATTTATGAGTTTTTATATATTTTAAATGTCTATTTTACTTACCTTGAATACTCAGTATATTCCACGTACTGACCGCATACTTTCTATGATGTATTGTTTAAAGATACAGGACCCGACTCTCAGGCTCATCCTAAGTTAGCTATCAGCCCTTTTGGTGACTCCTCATGTTTCGAGGGCCATATGTACAGACAGTGATGTTTCTTTGTTTTAGTTTTTGTCGGGTTAGTTAGGGATGTTGTCCCATCAACCCATTTGATATGATAGAGGCTTTCAGACTAATTGTAGTACTCATCTGATATGTAATGCTAGTACGTTCCACTTATCATGTTATGTTACGTTACATTTATGTTCAACTATATCGTATGCTCAGTATGCGTTTTAAGTGTTACAAAGTTAGATAAATGTCCATGCCATGGGTCGACTTGGAGTCTCAGTGCTCCTTGTCCCGTGTTATGATCTGGGCCTTCATTCGGGTCGTGACATTCATTGACAATGTTCACTTCATATATTATCAGGAGTGTGAGTTTTAGCATTATAAAAAAGTGGCATTGTTGCCTGGGAATACAACTTAGGATTAGAGTAATTGTTGTGTTTAACTTTTAGTTGTTATTTCCTAGTTTAGGTTTTCCTTTTTTAATTTGTGATTCATTCAGGCTACAGCAGGGAAGCATCACCTCGAGAACCACCTATGTGAACACCCAGATGGAAGATAAGAGGCTGCTAGTGTCCATGGGAGAAATGATGAGTATTGACACACTAGCCACCATCCTAATGAATTATGGGGGAGATAGAGTGTCGAGGTACATGGAGTTGGTAAATGTTTTAGAGGGAATGGGGTTGTATAATTTCAAGCCAAAGAAGTTACACCTTGACTTAAAGAACCGTGCAACTCCCCCAGCAAAACAATTAGTGGAGGTATCAGTAGTTCTGGAACTTAAGGCATTACCTCCCCATCTAAAATATGCATTCTTGGGAGAAAAAAACACCTTGCCAGTGATTATTGCAGTAGGCCTGGAAAGTGGAGGCTCTGGTTGCACTATTGGCAAGTGGAGGCTCTGGTTGCACTATGGACCATCGCAGACATAATTGGAATCCCTCCGGGAATATGCACCTACAAAATCCAGCTTGAGTCGAATTGTGTAGCAAGTATAGAGCATCAACAACGACTAAATCCACCTATGAAAGAGGTGGTGAAGAAATAGATTATCAAGTGGCTAGACGCTGGTGTATTTTACCCAATTGTTGATAGCAAGTGGGTGAGTCCAGTATAGTGTGTGCCAATGAAAGGTGGAAAAATAGTGGTACCAAACCAGAAAAATGAGTTGATACCGACAAGACTGGTCACGGGGTGGCGTCTCCTGCATGTACCACCAAAAACACAATCACTGGACACAAAAGGACCATTTTCCAATGCCATTCATGGATCAGATGCTTGACAGGTTGGCAAGTAGGTGGTACTATTTTCTTGATTGTTATTCGGGGTACAATCAGATCTCTATAGCCCCAGAAGGCCAAGAGAAGACCACATTCACTTACCCATATGGAATATTTTTTTAATAGAGTGCCCTTTGGATTGTGTAATGCAGCAGCCACATTCTAACGCTATATGATGTCGATCTTCTCAGATATGGTAGAGGACACAATCGAGGTATTTATGGATGATTTCTCAGTTATTGGTGAGTCATTTGAATCCAGCCTCAAACATTTTAGCAAAGTGTTGAATAGATGTGAGAAAATAATCTGGTCTCAAATTGGGTGAAATGTCACTTCATGGTCCAAGAAAGGATAGTGCTGGGTCACAAAATCTCAAAATAGGGGATAGAGATGGACAAGGATAAAATTGAAGTAATAGATGGATTGCCACCACCGATCTCAGTAAAAGGGGGTTAGAAGCTTTTTAGGGCATGCAGTAGTCTATAGGAGGTTCATCAAGGACTTCTCAAAGATTGCCCAACCATTATGAAAACTGCTTGAGAAGGAGGTGAAGTTCATATTTGATGAGGCATGTCTGAAGGCTTTTGAATTCCTAAAGGAGAAACTCACCATCGCTCCCATTATTATAGCTCCAGATTTGTCTCTCCCATTCAAGGTAAAGTGTGATGCTAGTGGGGTGGCCCCTGGTGCTACCTTAGGCAAACAAAAAGAAATGATTTTTCACCCCATCTATTATGCTTGTAAAACACTTAATACAGCTCAAAAGAACACACAGTCACTTAAAAAGAGCTACTAGTTATGGTCTTTACATTTGAAAAGTTTTGGGCATACTTGCTTGGTACTAAAGTAATTATCCATACAAACCATGCTGCACTGAGGTGATGTCGAAAAAGGATGCTAAACCCAGGCTGATCAGGTAGGTGTTGTTGCTCCAAGAATTTTTATTTGAGGTAAACGACTGAAAGGGAAAAGAAAATCAGGTAGCCAATCACTTGTCCAGACTAGAAGCTGAGGGTAGAGAAAAGGATAAGATTGATATTGATGATGCTTTCCCAAATGAACAGGTATTGGCTGCATCTTAGGATTTGATCCCTTGGTTCGCTAACTATGCAAATTATTTGGTAAGTGATATGATTCCAGCAGATCTGACGCCCTAGCAAAGGAAGAAGTTCCTATTTGATGCCTGGAGATACTATTGGGATGAACAATATCTATTCTATATTTATGCAGATGGGCTGATTCGGAGATGTGTGCCAGAGATAGAGATGTTGAGCATTTTTGAGGCCTTCCACTCATCCCCGATTGGGGGTCATCATAGTGTTATTCGAACTGCGCATAAAATTTTGCAGTGCGGGTATTATTGGCCTTCTATCCAGCAAGATGCTTATGATTTTGACAAGTCATTTTATCAGTGCAAAAGGCAAGGTGGTATTACTCATAAGGATGAGCTACAATTAACCCATATCATTAAAGATAAGTTATTTGATGTATGGGGCATTGACTTCATGGGCCCATTTGTGAGCTCGTATAGGATGAAATACATCTTGCTGGTTATCGACTATGTCTCAAAATTGGTGGAAGCCATTTCACACCCTAACAATGAATGGAAAAGTGTCATAGCATTTCTGCAGAACACACATATTTGCCAGATTTGTTACTCCCAGAGCAATCATTAGTGATGGTGGGTCACATTTTTATAATCGCCTTTTTAGAACTCTAATGGGGAAATATGGCGTGAAACATAAGGTTGCAACACCCTACCATCCTTAATCAAATGGGCAAGTGGAAGTGTCCAATAAAGAGATCTAGACTATTCTGGCCAAAACAGTGAACACCAGCTGGACAGACTAGTCTAAGAAGCTTGATGATGCACTTTGGGCAGATCGAACAGCTTATAAGACACCAGTTATCTCTTCTCCATATCATCTTTTCTATAGAAAGTCGTGTCATCTGCTGGTAGAGCTGGAGCATAAAGCACTATGGACACTAAAAAAATTGAATTTGGATTGGAATGAAGTAGCCAAGTTGAGAGTAGATCAGTTGAATGAGTTAGACGTGTTTCATCTTCGATCTTATGAGAGTGCAACTATTTAGAAAGAAAGGATGAAAATCTATCATTACCGTAATATAGAAGAAAAGGAGTTCAATGCTGGTGATTTGGTCCTACTGTTTAAATCAAGACTCCACATGTATCCCGATAAAATGAAATCTAGGTGGATGGGACTGTATAGAGTGATAAACATGTCCCTATATAGTGCAGTGGTGCTTGAAAATAAAGATGGTAAGAGGTTCAAGGTTAATGGGAAAAGGATAAAATTTTATATGGGAAACACCAAAGAGATAAGAGGTATTGAGTCGATGTACCTTAATGACACCTGAATGATCCAGGAAGTTATGTCGTGCCGTGACGTTAAATCAGGTGCTGCATATTGAGGAAACCCATGGAAGGTGATGTCTTAGTAGCCACATGTATGTCCCTTTCCATTGTTCTTATAGTTGATACTTCGGGGAAGAAGAATGTTTATCAAAGGGGGTATACTTGTAATTTTTGGGTATCTTGTTCGTCCGATAATTTCTTTTGCCATGTTTCTTTTTCCTCGAGCATGCTATCTAGTAGAACCAACATGTTTAGGATGTTTTTGTTATTCGTTTTATTAAAAGTAGCTTAGGATTACTTTACAACCAATAAATGCACTAGTTTGATGTTTTTGAACGAAAATTAACCCTGTTTAAAATATTTGACATTAGTTATGTAGTAAATTGCAATTGCATGATTTTTGTGGATCTTTGTATGGCATTTATATTATTAGCATGTATAGTTGTAGCTTAGCCGTGCATGAACTGGATAGGTAGATCAATGTAAACCGATACCATAGTGAGTCGGGATTCTTACTTAGTTCGATACTGTGTTGAGGATCTAGAACTTGCTCTGTTGGTCTTTACATATGTTTTAGGAGAGTTGGTTATGAAATGATTATAGGCCATTTTTGAATTTAGCCACTTTAGCTTAAATGACCCTGCCAATTAAAAATGAATCCCTTGATCCCAATTTTGAGCCAAACATTGACCATTTTTCTTTGATTAACCCTTCACCTTTTTCATTGTTTATTATAAATCTGTTTTGTCCCTGGTCCCTCCTTGGACAATGTGAACCTCAGCTTAGGTAAAATGCCTAAGTTGAGGGCTACTATAGTAGGGGTGCATAGACTATGAGAAGGTGGAAAACAAAAAAAAAGTTAAAGAAGGTCGAGGTATGGTGTGAAAAGAAGAGAAAGAGAAAACAAGAGCTGAGGAAGAAAAGGTAAAAAGACATGAAAAAGATGAGAAAAACACACCACGCCCACATATTGCATTTAAACGGACAAAACTGAGGAAAAATTGAAAAAGTGAAAAATGGGGTAAAAAGTGAAAAGTGGAGCCATGAGTATGTAGTTCCAAGGAGGGTTTAGTCACTAAATTCCATATCAACCATACCCAGCCCAAAGTCTATATTACTAGCCGAACAAAGTCCTATAGTGACCCTAGCCTAACTGTCTGAAGAACCAAAGTAGAGAAAATAAGGGCAAGCCTACAGTATCCGATGTGCAGGATTTAAAACTTCTTTGTGAGAGTGAGAATCTCATTTGTTTAGTCCAAGTTTCATAATTTTTTATATTTGTGAATGTGGGTGGGTCCATTTGCTATGAGGATACTTGGTTTGTGTTATATTTTACCAATTGTCAATGTGAATATCATTGGTGATAGATCAATTTTCTGCTAATAGTTGAACGTCATATCCTGATCCCTGTATTTCATTAGTAGTGGTTATATGTGTGCATAACTGACTTAGTTTGAATGGAAAAAGGGTCAATAGCAAATTGAGGTTCATAGTGCAAAATTTTGTTGTGTTGGTTGTAGGTATTCTAAGTTTGCTTTCTAGTTAAGCGTCATTTTATGTTTTTATTTTCTTTGCCTAAGGACATACAAAAGTCTTAAGTTAAGGGTGTTGATTTTTTGTGAGTTTACAACACTTTCAATGCTCAAAATTGGAAAATAAGAATGGACTTAGGTGTGTTTATATGGATATGAGGCACTTTTACTTTATTTTCAAGGAAAATAGATGTTGGAGTTTAATTGTGCATAAGATGGAGAAAATTATTGAAAAGTGACTAAGTATGGACCTTAGTACGAGTCATACCATCCTGGTACGAGCCGTATTAAGTGTCATGGAAAATTCCAAAGGATGTGAGGCAAAGAATCAAAGTATGACTCCTGGTATAAGCCGTACAATCTTTGTACGAGTCGTACCATGGTAGTCATGATACAGTTCATAAGAAATTGCACAGGCTAAGTCTCCTAGTACGGGTAGCAACCATGAGTCATGTGATCTACCTAAGAACCATACCAAGGAGCCATGGAAAAGTTCAAAAGGATTGAAGACTGGCAACTTTCAAGGTACAAGAGGAAGTCACGGGTCGTGGGACCGAGGTACAAATTGTATTAAGCCACCGGTGAAAATATTCAGAAGATGTTAGAATTCTCAGTATAAAACCACGGTTCATTGTACAAATAGTAGGTGCTTTGTATGAGTGGTAGCAGATTCAAACACTTAGCCAGATTCAGCAGTTGTCAATCAATGTATGAGTCAAGGTACGACCCCTACAATCTGATTACGGGTCGTATGTGAAGTCGGCATAGTTTTCAGTAGTTTCCCTGTTTAATTAGGAAAAGTTTCTAAAATGTTTGTATAAATATTTTTAGGTTGTTTTCAGTAGAGAGAGTCGAAAAGTTGGGGAAACACATTGAGAGGAAAATTGTTGTTAGCTTTCTATCAAATCTTGGAGATTTTCTTGCTTTAATTTTCTTCATTGTTCTAGAATAATTCTTCATAAATTCTTTTAAAAACCAAGTGGTTTTTCTTCTAACCATCTCGATAAGTATTAAATTATGTGTTTTTCTATGAATGCTATGAATTTACTTACAATCATGAGAGGCTAAGACCTCCACACTAGGGTTGTGGGAACCATGGTGAATTAACAATCTCGGGTTACACAAAGTGATTATAAACCAATGCTAAACACTTGTATCATATTCTCTTCATCTTTAACGTTCTTAATGGAGCACAACATTAGGACTTGCCCAAATTCTTTATTTTCTTGAGCCTAGAGAAGTAGAGATTAGGAAAAGAGAACTACAACAAAGCCTTGATTTTTATGGGTCATTGTATAACTTGAGCTGCAGTCATAGGATAGTTAATTTGGGACAAATTTGATAAAGTTGAAGTAAAATCTCTCATGAGACCTCACTAGGTGATTGAGTATAGTTATCCAATAGGGAGGAACCAGTCGTTTGGATGAATCCTAGTTATCAAGGTCTATAAGTAAGCATTCAGATAGATCACAAGTGTAAAACCAAAAGTAGTTATGAATCCATGGGGAACACTTACCCTAGTTACTTGCATAATATTGATAAGCAACAATGAATTGTCAACCTTTCTTTTCAATAGCTTTTATAAAATCCCCCTTTTTGGTGATAACATAATAAAAAGCTTGAATACTAGCGCTATTCTATATCCTGACCATATTCCCTGTGGGATCGACCCCAACCTTTGTTGGGTTCTTTATTGACAATGTCCGCTTCATACTTTATCAAGAGTGTGAGTTTGAGCATTATCAGTGCCACCGAGGTATATTCATGGTTGGGGCCTCCTCCCGAGAGTATTTATCCTATTTGAATGGGATAACAAGTGATGTCACACCTTTATCGTTCTTTGCCCTGGAAAGGCTTAGTATGGCTTTTCCAACTTGAGTGAGATGGTTGAGCATCATGTGCTCATTTATGATAGTATCGGTTATAAGAATTTTCCATTGTTCCTCATGTTTTATGTTGTTTATGTTCAAGATTTATGATATCATGTTTTGTGCTAATTTGACCCATTAATCAGTTTATGAGCTTTAACTTATGATTTCAAATATGTGAAATGATATGATTTTACTTTTAGAACCTTGGGTTATTATGCTTCAGCTTATGATGAATAACTCATGTTTATGACTATCTTACGATTATGATTTTAGCATGTTGTCCTTATTATCGTGTTTCAATTATCCTACTTACTCATTACATTCAAAGTATTGATCACGTACTTTTGCACCATATCATCCATGATATAGGTTTAGGTGACCAGACTCAGCATCATCGTTAGATTCTATCCAACATAGCCCCAGAATTTTGGTGAGTCCTTATCATTTGAAGATGTCAGTTTTGATGCATGTTCTCTTTATATCTTTTAGTTTTTGAGTTTAGAATAGCTAGTCGGCGGTGTTGTCCCATCAGCACAATGTATGAATAGAGGCTTTCAAACTTGAGTTAGATGATTCAACCGTTTGGACTTGTTGTCCCTTTTCCATCCGATTTATGATATCATAGACTTCTGCTTATGACTTATGTTATGCTTTGCGAATGTTTCTATTTGTTTATGTTATAAAGTAAGTTATGTATGTGTCATGGGTCAAGTTGGAGCCATTCGCTCTAGATCCCCTGTTATTATCCAGGGTCCATGCTTGGGTCATGAAAAACTTGGTATTAGAGAAAGGGTTTAGGTGTATCCTAGACCGTAGGGCGTCTGATTACCACATTGAGTAGCGTCTTATTCATGGGGTGAAGCGTGTCATACTTATGAGGAAGAGGCTATGAAATGTTTTAGGAATCTTTCCTTCTTTCATGATCTATGTCATGTGATAAAGTCCAACCCTCTCTGTTCCACTAACTCATGTAGTTTGCATTTGCATAAATATGCCTCCCCACTAAGTCAATGGAAGAAGAAATGGAAACAACAATAAACATAGGAATGGTAATGGATATTGGCATCAGCCAACCCCACCAACTCCAGTGGACTCTTTGAATAAGTAGGTGACTCATACCGAGTTTAGGGCTACTTTTCAGATGCAAGCCCAGGCCATGACGACACAAGTTAACCGGCAGGCAGTTGCACCAATGAACCCCATTGGGGATGTTGTGTCAGAGAGAGTGCAACACTCACTAGAATGAACTCGCCAGACAATCATGGTTCCAAGGTGGACGAGGATCCATAAGAGTTTATTAAGGAGATCAAAAAGATTACTCAGATTATGGGGTTTCAAGAGAGGAGAGTCTAGATTTGGCCCTATCAACTAAAGGGGGTGGCAGAGATTTGGTTTCGACAGTGGAAGGCAGGTCGCAAGGAAAGTGCAGTTTTTGTCTACTGGGATGAGTTTTTGACAACTTTCTATCACGACCCGAGTCTACATCATGGCCGTGAAACGGTTCTTGGTGCAACAACTGACCTCAAGATAACCCATGGTCTATCATTACATTGGTAAACTGAGTAAACATAAGCAGAAGCTTTGATAATATAATTATTGAATAAAATAATAATTTGAAAAGAGTCAATATATCAAAAGAAACAATATTACATAACTATGTTAGAAAGCCAACTACGAACTGATGAGTTGCTGGAACATGCCCCCAGCTAACTCTAAAATCTTTCTAAGTAAGAACTAACTGAAAACTAATATCGTCCTTGAAATATGAGGACTCACCCAACACTGCTGCTGATATTGTCTTAGGGAAACTACTAACGATGCTGGGACTGAGAACCTGCGCCTGTATCATAATATGATACAACATAGAATGTATGCGTTGGTACTTCGAATGTACTAAGTAAGTGAGAGATACAATAAGCATGAGAGAATAAGTAATGAACTACAATAACATGAAATGACCAACTAAAATACTATAAACTGGTAAATCTGAACTATAACTAATGTGGTCAATAATGACCATGGATGATGGTCACAAACATGTCCTCGAACTGAGATACTGAATTGAGCTAAACTGAGCTGAATTGAACTGAGACTATACTGACAAGTGGGAGATTCTATAACCGACATATAATCACATGAGATAAATGTAGAGTTCGATGTATATGTACCATCGATAGGACCCAATATACCTTGCCAAGGTATAAAGGCATGAACTGTGAGATCACTGTCTGGGCCCATTTGGGCTAAATAAAATACGGTGGCAATGTAGTTCTGGGAACCTGGGTGTATTAGAACCTCGGTCCACTCGGTGCTAAGTCCTACTCCCACTAGATAGTCCTAGTCTGACTACTAAGCTGATAGCTTCAAGCTAGGGCCGAACTAAGCCAGGGATAATTATCTGGAAGTACCCTAAGAGTCTTATCGGATGGAATAACTATAACTAGTGTTCTATGACAGGCCAGAGCTGCTTTTCTAGAAGCATCGTAACCGTCTAGAGAACAAACTAAAATTGATACTGGTAGTTCTCAAACTGGTCAAAGATGTTTATGTATAAGGGTTGTAACCGTCTAAAGAACTAACTGATAACTGATATTTGAGAGGCATTACTAACACCTCAAGAACTGACAATAGTCAAACTAATCAGTTGACATTGCTAGAAAATACTGAAAATATTAACAATTTAACTGAGACTGAACTAGCATGCAACTAACTGAAAATTCATATAACAGTAATAACATGGTAATTCCAATAGTGATAGAGTCAAGAAACATTAATGTCTAATCAGTTAAGGAATACCCTAATTACTTCATTCAAGAACTAGGGCTAAAATCATAATAATTCATGTAACGAGATAATGACCAAAATTATCACTAACAAAAACCCTCAATGTTCAAGAGAATTATTACAGGAAGAAATTCCATAATTTACTGACAATTGAACCCTAATGGTGAACTTCGGGGCTAGAATTGATAAGAGATTTTAGGAGAGTTTTGGGGCACAAGGGAAGAACAATTCCCTTGTTAAATACCTACATACCTGGTGTAGAATCATTGAGAGAGCCTGAAGAAATCTGAAGAACTGTGGAAGCCCTAGTTTAACTCTGAGATGCATGACAGGAATTTCTTTGCTCTTGAGATCGTGAGATCGGTGGAATGAGAGGGGTTAAGTCAATTACCCCTTTAATTCTCTCCAAAACTTGCCCAAAATGACGTAGTTTAGAGCCTAAGAGTTTATAAAATTATGGAAAATCCCATAAAAAATCCGCTGGAAAATCACACTGTCAGTCACAACGAGGGACCTAGATGAGTCATTACTTAAGGGACGACTCTTTACGTGTCCCATCGTCAACACTAGGAGACTTCATCTTGTCAGTCACCATGAGGGACACCACCACTCTCGGTGATAAGTCGTTGTTATACCCCAAAAGCCCAAAGATCATACCCAGAAGTTGAAACAGAGAAAAAACATAAAATCTGGCTTCAGGCATAGAACGAGTCATGAGGAGACCCGTGAGAGCAGCCCACTAGTCGTGATGTGATTCGTGGGGAGGCCTAGGTGATGAGTTTGCAGTTTGGAAACACGAACCCCACATCACAAGTCGTTAGTTCAGTTGTAGGGAGTGGTGTTTGAGTAAAGAACAGAATAGAGACAACGTACTTGACGGGAGGACCCCACGATTCCCGGGGTGAGTCGTGACCAAGTAGGGAATGATTTTTTTGAACTAAGGTAGTGCACATCACAGATTATAACAACGAGTCGTGATCACAAAGCAACTAGTCGTTAAGTCTTCCGTTAAAAGCTCAGAAGACTTGAGAAGCAGTGAACTTCACGGATGACTCCACAAGTCGTAGCCCAGGGTAACGAGTTGTTAGGTCCCTTCTTGGGACCATCTGGAAGTTATTTTCTACGAATTTAGTAAGGGCTTTTCCGTAATTCCTATGATCTTAACGCCTAAACCACGTCATTTTAAGTTATGAATGATGACTTTTAAAGGGGTTAAGTTCATTTTAGGCCTTATTCATTCATTAATGTAAGGTAGAAAGTGAGAGAGGGTGATCAAGCTTAGTGTTCTTCAATTTCCCTTCAATTTCTTCTTCGACTATCAAAGAAGTGTTAGAATCAGCTACCAACAGGTATATAGGGTTATGAATGGGTGAATTCTTTCACATCCATGCCCAATCCCTCTCTTAGTCATGAATGTTCTATGTCTAATCTATTTGCTTTTAACCTAATGCATGAAGTTCCTAAGTCTTTACATGTGTATGATTTAAATATTTTTCTACCATTGAATTATGAAGCATGGGAAAATTTTATAATGTTTTCAATTAAAAATCATGTTTCTAGCTTTATGAATTAAAAAGCCCATTGATGAAAAGTTCATGAAAGATGAGATTTGTGATGAATGAGATGTATTATGGCAGTGAGATGTTATAATGAAAAGCATGTGTTAATGCTACCCATGTTTATAATGATGTTTTCGATGTGAAATGAGTATTCTCAAGCATGCTATAGCTTTGGAAAATGCCCACAAGTACTAATATGATTTCTGATTTCCTAGTTAAGCTTACCCCATGGTTTTGGAGCAAAGACTCCCAATTATCTATCAACTTGTAGTATGGTTTGAGTTAAAGCTTCCCATATACATGATTTCATATTTGAGATGTCTTTGATGATTGAGCTTCTCTATAGATGATGTTGAGCTTAGTTGAATAATGATGTAGGCATTATATATGTTTTGAGGTAGTTTGTAGCACCAAGTAGGCTAATGACCGATCATCCCTATGCCTCATAACGACGCGCGCCAACATAGATTTATACTTTATATCTTACTTGATACACTCCCCTTATGAGCTATCCCCGGACCAATTGGCCCATGAGCTTGATATCGATATCATGGTATCATCCACTAGACACAGCAGGCACGGGCGATGCTACTAACTTGAGTGTGATAGTTGGAACCGGTAAGCTCCTATCGTTGTATGTCGGTTAAAACATGAGTCTCCCATTGTTCCTTATGATTTTGATTATGCATGTTCATCATTCTTGAGATTTATACATTGGTACATCTTCCAAAACGAGTTTGACTAAATGTTCGGTTTACTTATAAATATCAAATTTCAGCTTTGAGTCAATTGATTTAGTGATGTTATTACGTTATGTTATGTTAAGATGAGATCATGATATCAGAAAGAATGCATGCAAGCCCTACTCTCAGATTCTTAATATTTATGTTTTACATTATGCATTGTCTTTAAATGATTTTACTTAATTAAGTTTTTACTTACCATCCATACTCGGTACATTCAGCATACTGACCGCATACTCTATGTTGTATTGTTTCATGATATAGATCAGTGTCGAGCTCGGCCCCGTCACTTAGTCACTCTTACGAGATAGCATCGGCATTGTTAGTGAGTCTCGTCTCCCAAGGACTAGACTATTCAGATTTTCTTATGTACTTCAGTTTCAGTTTGTGGAGTTGAATTTAGGGTCTTGTCGTCAACTCATCATGTTTAGAGGCTTTTTAGACGAAGATGTATTCAGCCGGATTGTGTGTCCCCGATGTTATGTTTGATTTAGACTTTCGCTATGATTATCTCATTGATTGTTCTATTTTATTGATTGAGTTAAATGAATGCTTATGCCGTGGGTTGACTTGGGGTCTCTCGGGGATCCTTGTCCACGTGTTGCGTCCAGGGCCTCAGATTCGGTCATGACAAACTTGGCATCAAAGAAATAGGTTGAAATGTCCTCACGGTGTCGGCTTTGCGTTAATTAAAGTCTTTTTCATGGGTGTGCGGCGCGCCACACCCCGCAGCGAAGAAGAGGCTATGAGGCGTTTAGGAAATTGTTTCCTTCTTTCATGATCTATGTTGTGCGGCCAGAAATGTCTCCTATCCTTCTAATTTGTGTGCTATTTGTGATTGCGGGAATCATGGCTCCTAGAAAGAATGCATGGTAGAAGTAATGGGAACGAGAGATGGCCACAAGGATGGCAATATTGCCAGGCACCCGGCACAAGCCCCGCTGATCCAAAAGCACCGAACCGAGAAGCCGGCTTCATGTTGAGTTGCTTGACGCTATTGAGATGCTTGTGCGGGCCTTCGGCCGTTCATGTCGATCAGCGGCACTTATACATGTTCCACAAAATGGCAATGCAGCGGCGCTCGAGTAGGAGCTTCTTGAGAATGAGCCACCGGAGTTTCACGAGGTTGAAAGAAGATGAGGACTGTATGAGTTCATATATGAAATTGTGAAGATCACCCAAGTAATGGGGGTGAATGGAGTTGAGTGGGCAGAGTTGGCCTCGTACCGGTTGAAAGGTTCGCCTTATCTGGTTTTGCCAATAGAAACATAGCAAGGCCGTCGGAGAAGGTCCTGTCACTTTGGGAAGAATTCCATGTTGCATTCTTAGATCGGTTCTTCCCTTGGGAGATAAGGGAGATGAAGACAGTTGAGTTCGAAAATGCGAAGCAGGGAGGATGATGGTGCATAAGTATGCCCTTGAGTTCCACCGCCTATCAAAAATACGCCCCGGAGTTAGTAGCCGATCAGGGGGCACGGGTGAGTAGATTCATTCATGGTGCTTGAGGTTGTTTGGAAAAGTATTATCGGACAACTATACATGGACTTCCCTCGAATAGTCTTGTACGCCCGGCAGATGAAGCGTGCATATGAGAAAGGACACCAAGGAAAAGGACATATATTACATATTCTCATAGGCGAGGTCGGGGGTGGGGGCGTGAAGAAGGGCGTACTCACCCACTTCATAGACATATTTTTCCCGTACTTTACTATGTTTTTAGAATAAATTATGTGTGTTTGCATGTTTTTATATTATATATTTTTGAAAATTAGCTAAACATGTGATTAGATGTTTTCACGGCTAAAAATGATGGATTTGAATGTATTTGAGGCTTATGCAATGAAGATGAAAAGAAGCTGAAGTCATGGGCGAAGGTTGAGTTTGGAAGATGTAGAAATAGTGTACCTAACGGGTTGAGGGAACGACTCATTACGTCTGGTAATGAGTCGTGAAGTTAGTCGTGGAGACTGAGAAGAGAACTTTTGAGAAAAATCCAGTGAAGGTAATGGAAGACATCACGAATCGTCAGGTGTTGGCACGACTCATTGTGAGAGCACTGGTAGGAATCGCCCGGTGCACTGGAATTTTTGAGAGTTAGACCACAAGGGGCCTAATGACTCGTGCCCATGCACAACGAGATGATAGGTGAACTGTTTCCACAACTGGCGATGCGGCAAGGCTTCCAAAACGGGAAAAAGTGGATTTCCTACTTCAACTAGGAAAAGAAAAATTTACAAATCCCATGCCAAATTCATCAAGGAACAAGGAAGACATCAAACTACTATAAATACCCTTCTATTATCAAGTTTTAAACCAAGTTTTAAATCAAGTTTCGAATCAAGCTTTTAGAATCAAGCTTTAAGTTCGGAAGGTTTTGAAGTTTTAAGAAGTTTTAGAAGGCATTCTTTGCGATACGATTGTAATGTTGTGATTTCGACTTTTGCAATAATCAAGTGAGTTTTTCATCATCTTTGTAAGTATTAATTTTAGTTTTTATTAATGAATTCTATTAATTCACTTATAAACATGATAGGCTCAAACCACCACAACTAGGGTTGTGGGAACTATGACGAATTAACACACATAGGTAAAAATACTTAGTGATTCTTGAACGGGGTTTTATGCATGTATTGTTTTTCCCTTTGTTTTAATTGATTCTTGACGGTTGTAAACGTTAGTACTTGCCTTATTATTACTTACCAGATCAAGGAGGTAAGAATGGGAAAAGGGATTAACCACGGAGATTTGAGGCTATCAACCCTCATCTAATAGCTTTAACTTGTCCGGAAATAGCTAATTCGATATTAAGGGTAAGGGTCAATTAAAGTACATATATAGACGGACCAAGTTGCATTGTGAAAAACATCTAGATAGGGGACCAACCATTTAGGTGAACCTAACTTATCAATATTGCATGTTAAGCACCGGAATAGATCACTAGTATAAAACCCCTTGTGGTTATGAAATCATGGGGAACACTTACCCTAGTTAGTTGCACTAATTTGGAAACAACAAACAATTTCTCGACATTATTATTTATTACTTTTAAAAATTCTCCCCTCTTATGAAATAATTAACTAAAAATCTTAAGCACTAGCGTTCTTCTACATCCTTCCGTATTCTCTGTGGGATCAACCCCAACCTCTAGTTGAGTTCTTTATTGACAACGTCCGATTCATACTTCAGTAAGAGGTGTGGTTTGAGGATTATCATGGGCACCAATAGCAGACCCACTAGAGATCATCAACCCCAACATCTTGAGCATTAAGTGTGCCATCCATACTGAGGCACGATTAGAGGGGCGAGCATCAATCTCTATCGGTTAGAGCAGCAGATCCGTAGATTCTAGTATTCCAGCTTGTCGCAGGTGTGGCCGGGGTCACCCGGGTAAGAGTTTAGTAGGTACGGGTTCTTGTTTCTGGTGTGGGAATCCTGAGCACATGCTTAGGTATTGCCCAACATCAAGGAAGGATCATGATGGGGGCTAAGGCCCAGCTTCTAGTTTAGCAGTCCCACGAATACGCTCAGCTCATCAGGGGGCTTCTACCAATATAGGTGGTAGTCTGCACCAAAATAGATTTTATGCATTAGCATCCCGCCAGGAGCAGGAGGTCTCCCTAGATGTAGTCACTGGTATGTTACGAGTTTTTCATCTTGATGTTTATGCTTTGTTAGATCCGGGGGCTACCTTTTCTTTCGTGACACCTTATATGGCCAGTATCTTTGGAGTCAGTCCCGAAGTCTTGTCAAAACTCTTCTCAGTTTCTACTCCAGTAGTTGATTTAATTATAGCTAGATGGGTATATTGAGGTTGCCCGGTCTCAGTCCTTAAGAGTGTCACCTTAGCTGATTTGATAGAGTTAGCCGTGACCGATTGCGGTGTTATCCTCAGCATGGATTGGCTACTTGCATGTTATGCTTCAGTTAATTGTAGACCTGGGAAGTAGAGTTTAGACTTTTGGGTGAACCAATCTTAGAATGGAAGGGTGGTTCAGTTTTGCTTATAGGTTATTTCATTTCCTACCTTAAGGTTAGAAAGATGATTTCGAAAGATTGTGTGCACCATCTAGTTTGTGTTAAGGATGTTGAGTCCGAGACCTCGACTAACCAGTCACTTCATGTAGTACGTTAGTATCCAGAAGTCTTTCTCAATGATTTTCTATGAATTCCTCCCGAGTGAGAGATCGATTTTTGTATTAACCTTTTTCCCGACACACAGTCTATATCTATTCCTCCCTATAAATGGCTCTAGACGAGCTAAAGGAGTCGAAAGAACAGTTGAAGGACCTGATAGATAAGGTTTTCATTAGACCAAGCAAGTCCCCATGGGGTGCACTAGTTATTTTTGTCCAAAAGAAAGATCGTTCCTTCGCATGTGTATTGATTATCGGCAATTGAGCAAAGTCACCGTCAAGAATAGGTATCCTCTACCCAGGATTGATGATTTATTTGAGCAGCTTCAGGGTGCAAAGTGTTTCTCAAAGATAGATCTCACATCCAAGTACCATCAGCTCAGAGTTCAGGAGTGTGACATCCCGAAGACAGCCTTCAGGACTTGGTATGGCCATTACGAGTTTGTAGTTATGTCTTTTGGACTAATGAATGATCCTGCATCTTTTATGGACTTGATGAACAGGCAGTTCAAGTCGTACTTGGATATGTTTGTGATTGTGTTTATTGATGACATCCTGATATACTCTCGGAGCGAGGAGGAGCATGCCGCTCATTTGAGGATAGTGCTACATACTCTCAAGGATCATCAATTATATGCTAAATTCAGCAAGTGTGAGTTTTGGTTGAACTCTGTAGCATTTTTGGGTCATGTGGTATCAAGCGAAGGTATAAGGGTAGACTCTCAGAAAATAGAAGCGGTGAAGATTTGGCCTGGACCGGTGAATCCTTCTGATATTTGGAACTTCTTGGGTTTAGCTGGCTATTATCAGAGATTTGTTGAAGGTTTCTCATCAATTGCAGCAACTTTGACCAAATTTACCTAGAAGAAGATGAAATTCCAATGGTCGTAGGCTTGTGAGAAGATCTTCCAAGAGTTGAACAGTCGACTTACTTCAGCACCAGTGTTAACTCTATGGAGGGTACTGATGGGTTGGTGGTGTACTGTGATGCTTCAAGGATCGGACTTGGGTGTGCGTTGATTAAGCACGGGAAGGTTATATCAGATGCTCTAGATGGATAAAAGTCCATGAGAAGAATTACCCGACCCATGATCTTGAATTGGCCGCGGTGGTCAATCCCAACGATTCGTGGGGTGAGTCGTGACAAAGTAGGGAATAATTTTGTTGAACTAAGGTAGTGCACATCATGGATAGAGACCATGAGTTGTGATTACCAAGAAACGAGTCGTTAAGTCTTCTATTACGAGGTAAACAGACTTGAGAAGAAGTGAACTTCACGAACGACTCCATCAGTCATGGCCTAGGGTAACGAGTCATTAGTCCCTCATTGGGACCATCTGGCAGTTATTTTCTGTGAATTTAGTAAGGGCTTTTCCGTATTTCCTAAGATCCTAAGGCCAAATCTACGTCGTTTTTAGTTATGAATAATGACTTTTAAAGGGGTTAAGTTCATTTAGACCTTATTAACTCATGCATGCAAGGTAGAAAGTGAGAGAGGGTGATCAAGCTTAGTGTTCTTCAATTTCCCTTCAATTTCTAAGAAGTGTAAGAATCTGCTACCAACAGGTATATAGGGTTATGAATGGGTGAATTCTTTCACACCCATGCCCAATCCCTCTCTAAATCATGAATGCTCTATCTTTAATCTATTGGGTTTTAACCTAATGCATGAAGTTCCTAATTCTTTACATGGGTATTATTTAAATAACTTTCTACCATTGAATTATGAAGCATGGGAAAATTTTATAATATTTTCAATTAAAAATCACGTTTCTAGCTTTATGACTTAAAAAGCCCATTGATGAAAAGTTCATGAACGATGAGATTTGTAATGAATGTATGATGACGATGAGATGTTATGATGAAAAGTATGTTTTCAAGCTACCCATGTTTATAATGATGTTTTCGATGTGAAATGATTATTCTCAAGCATGATAAAGCTTTTGGCAATTGTTACACCCCATAAGATTCCCGGCACATAGATAGCCTATTCGCGTGTTGGTTAAGCATATTTGAAAGCCATACATGCTAGAAAAAGGCCCGGAAAAAGATCGGATGAGAACCTGTAGAACCATCACGGAAGGAGCCGGGGCAGAGCCCCTACGCGATGGCAGCGTGTCACGGAGGCGGGGCCACCGCGTTGGCTCCGTGACACGTTGGGCCTGTCC
>JACEIK010002733.1:137715-197834 GCA_018107945.1 Datura stramonium | reverse complement strand
GTCCATCACTGACGGATCTTCTACGCCCACTTTGAGTAAGCTAGTAGTCTTACTTACTCTTCTGACTTATTACCGTGAGGGTCTGCACAACTTACGTAATTATAGGGGCTCTTTACGCTTTCTAACACTTTCTGGAATCAACCAATCTGTCTTCACTTACTGCTTACTTTGGGAAACCTCGCCTCAATTCTTATGCCCTTTACTGTACTAGAATCAAAACTAAGAGGTAGGAATAGCCTTTTCTTATTGCAACAAAACGAAGACATGGAATTGTACCACATCTGAAAGGATGGAGGTGGGAATCATGCATTTCCCTCTCTTTCTCATATTTCTTCGATAATCTAATATTATCTATCATCTTAGTCAGATCTTATATATCCAACAAATAAATCAACTCGTATGTACGCTATGCTTATGACTTCCTATTCTGTTCTTATGCCCTTTATTGTACTAGAATCAAAACTAAGAGGTAGGAATAGCCTTTTCTTATTGCAACAAAATGAAAAATGGAATTGTACCACATCTGAAAGGATGGAGAGGTGGAATCATGCATTTCCTCTCTTCATATTTCTTCGATAATCTAATATTATCTATCATCTTAGTCAGATCTTATATATCCAACAAATAAATCAACTCGTATGTACGCTATGCTTATGACTTCCTATTCTGAAGTTATCAACATATACCGGGATGGTACCGATAAGGAATCGCACGGGAGCACCCCGATACCTCCTCCTGCCGCTGTAATTACCTTGTAACTGGCCGGTGCCCCTCTCATGTTGCTATACCTGGTCTTCTGCCTGGAATAGGACATCGCTGATCTAACTTGTATCCGTATTCAAAGAATATGGTAAGTTTTAGGACTCAACTTACATCGGTCACTACCTCTATAGCACGACCGAATGAGAAGAAAGAGTAACCATCCTATCATGCCTTGCCGCTCCCGCCTATAGTATGGTGCACAACACATCCATAGATTAGATTCTACTTAGCACGGCTTGCAAACTCCCGGGGATACGACCGCCCGATACCACGTTGTCACTCGCCTTGGGGGTATGATTGGAACCCGGTGCCCTATTAGACCTAGACTACTGTACTACCGTGCCTAAGCACATCTCGTGCCTGATGGCTCTAACTCAGATTCATGGAATCAACGGCTATATAACGGTTGGAAATACAGCTCTCCGGCTGACTGGGCCTATAGCCACCCGTATCAGAATATCACCCAACATAATCATTCTCATATAGGGAACCTATGCGTCGACAAGGCTACCATGTCAGTCTAGTTATCTCTAACTCAATATAATGAATACTGAACATCTACGTGACTGCAAGGTCACTACTACTATCTGAATACGGCCTCAATAATGACCAACACAATCAACAACACTAAACAGCTAAACAAACGCACGGCCCCACACGACCAAGCATTGGGAACTAACCACAGGAGATATATATACACAATCCGCAAGCCTCTAAGAATACCGATAAGATGGTCGGGATAGGGCCCCGGGGATCACCTGTGCATTATACAACAAAAGAAAATGAATCCACACTTTGAATATCATGCTCGATGACAGGAGCTGATGACTTATGAGTTGGCCGAATCACGAGGGACGGGCCTCGTTTATGAGTACCCGCAGTAAGTAATGCAGCTGCTCCCAAACGGGCGTCAGTACCATCGGTACCGAGTATGCAAAGCAAACTGAACACATTTGAATATAAAACATAACTAGAAATTATGAACAGTAGGAAATATCTGACCTATACGTCGCATTCCCGAATGCTGTATTTATAAGTCGTGATTTTGCTTAAGTGACGCGCCGACTTGGCGCTTGTCCGATCTTTCCCAGCCTTTTCTAGAATGTATGGCATTCTAAAAACTCTTAACCAACATACGAATAGGCCATCTACATGTTAAGAATTTACGGGGTGTAACATTGAGTTTGCTTATAATAGCTATCACTCAACTATCCAGATGGCTTCTGAGGCATTGTATGGGCTAAAATGTAGATCGCCAGCTGGCTGGTTTGAAGTGGAGAGTCAATGCTGATTGGGCCAGATATTATTCAATGTCAGAGGAGAAGGTGGGGCTTATCAGAGAACGCCACGATCGCACGTAGCCGCCAGAAATCGTATGCTGATGTGCGTGTAGAGACCTGGAATTCAATGTGAATGACTCCGGTATTTCCGAAAGTATCTCCGATAAAAGGGGTGATGAGATTCGGTAAGAGAGGTAAGCTTAGCCCGAGATTCCTTGGGCCTTATCAGATTCGGCGGAGAGTAGCCGAGTGGCATAAGCAAATTGAACTTGCCTCGTAGAATTCAGAGTCTGTTCATCCAGTTTTTCTACGATCTATGCTATGAAGTATAGGAGACCACAGTTGTCCTACCCAGATGTCCGTGTTATGGAAGAGTTGGCCTATGAAGAGGTTCCAGTAGCTATCTTTGACAGATCAGATTCTAGGATTGAGAACCAAAGATATTACAGCTTCGTCAAGGTGTTGTGGCGTAATAGAACCGAGAAGAGATGACCTGGGAAGCAGAGGATATGAAAATCAGATATCCTCACTTAATTCAAGCCTAGTCATGTATGTTAGTATTGTTATTTTATGCAGTGCCTTATAGTATATGTATAAATGAGACAATCGATTCCAATCTTTTATATGTTGAATGCTATGGTATTGTGTGTGGTGTACCCGTATTGAATTTTCCATTTCGTGTTATTGAGATAGTCCATATTAAAGGAGAAACTCTACCAAAATTTTTCTGAAAATAAGCTGAGTAAGCTGAGGATTCCTATAAAATAGAAGGTTACATTCGAGGACGAATGTTCTTAAGGGGGGAGAATGTTACACTCCGTGAAATTCACGATACATGTATATGGCCTATTCGCATGTTGGTTAAGAGTTTTTGAATGCCATACATGCTATGGGGTGCGTCTGGGGAAAGACTGGATAAGTGACACGTCGAACCATCGCAAGAGAAGGCTGGCAGACCTCCTCCGCGATGGCCGTGAGTGTCACGAAGGCTCACTCGGGCGATGGCACGCCGTCACTGTGAGGCAAGGCTCCATGATACGCGTGTCACTGTGAGGTGAGGTGCAGCCCCAAGTATAAAAGCCCCCAAACTTCAGTTTTTGCTATATTTAACTTATAATTTCCAGTAAGAACAGAGAATAAACCAGAGAGAAGGAGAAACGGCTTCAACCCTATCCATTTCTCATTCGATTACGCGCCAAACGCGGTCAAAACTCAAATTAACTTAGATACCAGGTATTAAGTTAAAGAATGAGCATTCTTACGGTTTAGTTTCTTGAAATTCGGCCGGCAAATCGTCGTGCTACCGAGCTAAGGTAAGTGGAATTACTCCAAATTAGTGTCAACATACTCCTAGCCCTAAAGTGAGTATTTCTCCCTTCGACTTTCACAAATAGTGAGTTTTAGGTCATTTTTCGATAAGCCAAAGTTTGGGCTATATATATTGAAAGTGATATTTTCTTCCAGAATATTAGCGTATTTAGTTCTAATTGACTCATATGTGAATGCAGTTGGGAGACATAGCAGAAGTACTGACCGAGCCACGCCAGTTAGTCGAAATCAAGTGAAGGTATGTGTAAAGCTAGTTCCTTCGCAACTTAGTAATCCAAAGATAGCAACAGCATGAACTATAGAAGAAAGAATTCAGAAGTCCAGAATTGAGTCCAGTATGAATCTAGCAAGCATGTTTTATAATATTATGATATATATTCAGAATGAAAATTAGTAAAGTAATATCATACAAATGTATGATATCTCGAGCACAAGAGATAGTTCAAGATGAGAATCACTTTAAAGGTAAAAGAGTTCAGATTAAGAAATCAAAATACAGATAGTATTTTCAGATCAAACATGCTTGCTATACGTGATTATTGTTTGTTGAGCCTTGTTTGTGCTATGACGGCACCCTTAGAGCGTCCCCGTCACCCCTCAAGTTAATAGCCGTGTTGACTCGCCGCGAGGGTGAGGATACATCACCCAAGGAGTGGCCTGCCGTCCGCAGTAGGACGAAGATGGGATGCAGCATTCCCCATATCAGGCTGATCAGCATAGCAGTATAGCTTACCCTGTTGTGCGCTGCGCCTGTGGCGACATGCATAATGTACATACGTATACACATGCTTACAAGACAAGAGTCTCACTGCATACGCTTATAGTCGGGAGGCCATAGCTCCAGCTGCGCACTCCAAGGGGCCGGTAGAGGTGCTCGTAGTTAGTAGGCGAGTGGAGTGGATTTATTTTGGATGGTTTTGACCAAAGGGTAGGGGTATATAGATTGTGTGTTGGCCGGGCACCTTCCTGCTTATGGAGGCCGGTATAGGTCCTTGTTTGTTATATATATGTATGTACTTGATATCTAATAGCCGATAGACAACAGGTCTCCACGAGTCTACAGGTATGCTCCTTCCTTACTCTCAGTACGTATAAGCTTGTTTCAGATTTCATCAGTCCGCATAGCCGATACTTCCTACTGCTCAGAATTTCTAGTTATGTTTCTTATATTCAGCTATGTTCGCTTTTGCATACTGTACTCCAGAGTACCACGCCCGTTTGGGGCGCTGCATATTTGCCTGAAGGTACCTATAAACGAGGAGCGCATCCTCGTGTGATCCTAGTCAGCGCAAGAGTCATCAGCTCCCGTCATCCGGAGCTTGATATTCAAAGGTTTATATCATTTTCCTTTATTATATAGTATGGGTAGGTCGGGGCCCTATCCCGACCATCTTATCAGTATTCTTAGAGGCTAGAAGATTGTGTATATATCTCCCTGTGGTTAGCTGTGCCGGGCGCGTGTGGGCCGGTATGTTTAGCTGTTTAGTATTGTTGTTTATGTTGGCCGTGTGGGGCCGTATCTCGCTAGTGTGGTGACCTTGCCGGTCACGTAGCTGTTTAGCATTTGTTATATTGATTTAGAGATAACTAAACAACATGGTGGCCTTGTCGGCCCGCATAGGTTCCCTATATGAATGTGATTCTCGTTAGCTGAAGTTATAGTACAGGTGGCTATAGGCCAGCCGGCCTGAGGCTGTATTTACACTCGTTATATAGCCCGATTCCGTGAATCGTAGTTAGAGCCAGCCGTGCACGATGTGCCAGCTCGCAGTCTAGCAATTCAGGGTCCTAATAGGGCACCAGGTGCCAGTCATACTCCCCAAGGCGGGGCGCAGCTAATGGTTTCCCTACCGGGCGGTACTCCGCCGATAGGTCCGCCGATTCTTCAATCCAAACCCTAGCTTTGCTTTGTACTTGTCTTCATTGGCGGTTCATTCTTCTAGACCGGCGACTCGCTGGTTCCATGCCATTCCTCTCTTCATGGTTTTTTTCTCCATTTGTTCCTTCACATCTCCTACAAAACAAAAACAACAAAGACATCAAACAATTCATTAAACACTTGGGTTGCCTCCCATGAAGCGCCTTAGTTTGGCGTCGTGGAATGACGTGAGACCTTTTTCAACAACTTTTTCCGATGGGTCGTCATCCAACTCGCCTCCTTCAGCTCCAATCACCCTCCCTCCTCTTCATTTTGCAACACTCTAACCACCTTGTATTCGGGGGTGCTTAGCTGATGGACACACCTGAAGGCACTCCTCACTTCCGATCAATTTAGCCCCAAGTCTAATGGCCACCACGACTTTCCCATAGCTAACAACGGTCTTTCCAAATAATGGGAACTCTATATCCATTTCACAACTACGAGTAACAAAATTGGTTGTAGAATAAACTTGTCCACTCTCACCAACACATTTTCTAACACCCCCACCGGTCTTTTTATGGATCTATCTGCCATGAGCAGCCTCATCAATGTCGGCTTGGTGCTTCTGAGTCCTAATTTCGTGAAAATGAGTTGGGGCATCAAATTTATGCTGGCACCAAGATCACTTAGACCTTTTTTAAACACACATATCCCAATTGTACACATGGGATTGTGAAAGATCTTGGGTCCTCCCGCTTGGGGGAAGATTACCTATCATCACCTCACTATATCAATGGTGCATTTTCTCTCATTACCTACATCAACCACCTTTTTTTCTTCTCTTCTTCAACAATCATTTTATAAACTTTACATAATCGGGCATTTAGAGTAGAGCATCCACTAACGTATATTTATGGACAAATTGCTATACAATAAAACTTTTGAATTATCGCCCTTCTTTTCTTAGTCAACTATTGGGGATAATGAGGTGAGATTCTTTGATTCAACCTTAAGGTCAATTGGGGCCTTCATGCCCGCCTCTATCATTATCAACATGTGAGAGGATTTCATCATCCTTTCCCTCTCTTCCTCATCAATCTTTTCTTCATTCCTTTGGAGTCATTGGCATTTTGTCAAATCTATCTTCTTCGCCCGATTTTGGGTTATCAACCTCTTTGGGTCACTTCAGAGCATCTCCAATCACCTTGCCACTCCTTCTGACAATATACATGCATTGACCATCTTTCTTGGATTAGGCATTGTGTCACTGGGTGAAAGTTCCCTTCATCCGGGGGTTAATTTAAGCTGACAGTTGATTCATTTGGGCCTCCAAATATTTGATGAAGAAATGTGAACTCAATATTGGGAAAGGTTAGACACCTCCCTCTTAATTCTTTTTCACCCCACTCGATCGAGTCAACCTTCTTCAAAACTCGATAGCATTTCTTAAATTTTTGAGCACCAAGACCACTCACACCCAGCTAATTGTGATTCCTCACCTTTAGAGAGGGGGAACATATGGGTTCAACTGCAGAGGAAGATCACTCCTTCTTGGTTTGGCTCCCTATTACCCCACATTTCATTTCGCCATCCTTGTGGATCACGGTTTCTCCAACTCTTGGTTGTCATCCCTTGGGAAGTAATAGGCCGTGGTTTGCTCCTTGGAATCCATGTCGAGGACCTCCCATTTGCTGCCCATGTATTGTGCATCTCTTCTTCATATCTTGGCGGTGATAACTCTCCCTCATATTGTAAAGGGCCTTGCATTCCCACAACATTTACAACCTTAGCCCTGCTCCCATCACGTGTTTTGTCATCAATTCTTATTATTTCATCATCTTGGAAAGATTCTCATCCCGCTCTTCATCCCTTTTCACAACTCGCACAATCCACTTGAGTTGATTTCAGAGTGATTACATTTGTTTCTCTTCATGTGCCAAGCCCTATTGGTCTTTTTCATTCTGTCCAGGAGGGCTTTGGCCAATCCATACGTTTGATCCATGATAGAGACACCAGCCAGGTTGTTGCAAAAACAGACTTGTTGGATTGAATCAAGGGCCCTAGAAGCTTTGGAGAATCACTCCATCCGGTAGTTCATGATTTGAGCAAAGAGCAACCTTTTTAAAATCCCACCATGACTCGTGCAAAGGCTCTCCTGGTTCTTTCCTAAAATTTGTAATATCATCCCTCACCAAGAATTTTGAATGGAGGGAAAAAGTGGTCCAAGAAGGCCTTGTTAACTCCGTTATGAAGTAAGACATCCCCGGGAGGGAGTCTTCAGCCACCGTTGCCTCCCCCATCAGTGAAAAAGGAAAGAGTCTCAACTTGATTGATATTTGTTATATTGAAGGGTTAGCATATTTCTAGGAAGTTTCTCAAATGTCGATTTGCGTTCGCTGGTTTTCCGCCAAACTCCTCATTGCAACAAGTGCAACAAGGTGCTTCTGACATGAAATAACAGACTTCTACTATCAACGCTAGGAGAATGGCTCCCGAAACTTCCGGTATCACCAGATTATCTTCCTCTAGTTCGATGTTACTTGTAATACCCCAGAAATGCATAAGAATAGACCCAGGAGGTGGAAAGTTGAAAATTCGTGCAAATTGGGAAAAGGCAGATCGGGCCATGGGATGACTCGTGGTATCAAACTACGAGTCGTTGTATGCAAACATGGTTAGGATTAGGCTGGGTGGTAGTAAACTATGGAAGACATGATGACTCATTGTGGGAAAAACGATTCATCGTTAAGGGCCATAGGAAGGAGTAAGGTCTTTCATGAATGTGGCAACCTAACGACCCAATAGGAGCAGAAACCATGAGTCGTTGGTTGTGGTCGTTCTTGGAGGTTAATAATTTCCAGTGTAGGTGACGGAGCTGAGACCACGACTCATTGGAAGAAACCACGAGTCATGGTGAGGCCATGGTAAGTGGGTTCGCATTTTATGATGAGAAACAACTGACAGTGTAACAAATAGTTGTTTCAAAGGATGAGTCGTCCTGTCCATCCGTTAGTTAGTTTCTAGAGAAGATATCTAAATAGCCCATTCAATGAGGGTCATGAAGGGTCGTAGGTGGTTCTACGGCCCGTTGGTACCACTCGTGGGATCATCCCACGCTTTTTAGGCGTTCATTAAGGGCATTTTTTGAATTTTTCACCATATAAGACCCTAAACTACCTCATTTTGTCTTGGGAAAGCTAGGTTTTTAAGAGAATAACCTATTCTAAACTCTCATTCATGCATGCAAGAACTTTGAGAGGTGATTCAAGGATTTTTGCTTTTCACCTCAATTCCTTCAATTTCATTCTTGAGATTTTAAGGAGGGTTAGGAGTTGATGATACCAGGTATATAAGGTCTTCAATGGGTGGATTCTTTTCTATACCCATTCTCCTTCTCTATTAATTACTCAAAAATTTATTTGAAATCTCAAGTGGGGTTTTATATTCGATTTGTATAAAATTTAATACAATTTAATTATGGGTCTTTTGATTTTGAAACCCTATCACTATCTACCGCTTTGATCATCTTTTTTGAGCTCTAAATTTGATATTAATATGTCTGATTTCTAATTTCTAATCATTTAAGATCGATTATGCATGCCCATGATAAACCAATTTATGATGCGTTAATCCATTGATGTTTTTGATAATCCTTAAAGATATATTATGAATTAAATCATGAATATATTATGTTATATATTATGATCTTATGGAAATTTAAACTGTACATTATCTACAAGTATTTACTAACCATGAATGTAGTTTCAAGCCAATCTGGCTGCCTCAAGCCAGCTAGTTCAATATGTTCAAGAAATGCTAAGATTATCATGATCATCATCCACAATCTATGTATGTGGTTATTATATACTTGCAGAAGTTTGAAGATATAGCCAACATACCAGCAATTTGTTTCAGGTTGGAAGTCCTTGGATTCATGAACTGGTGTAATCATGTAATAACCATCAATGTCCCCTGCCCAAATGGCCCTTTTCATGTGTGATCACGCCTTCATGGTTCTTTCCTTGGACAGGTACGAACACCCTCCCTACTAGGTTTACAAGTCGCTCATGTGTGCTCATATGGGAGTGTCGGTTAAGAGAATCTCCCACTGTCCCACGATTGTGAATGTTGCGATTATGTATGTTGGTTCAAGCAGTGTTAAGTGAAGTTCTTCTCTTATGATTATGACTATGTTTATGTTACGAATGTTTTGGAAACCTTGAGCCGTATAATATGTTATAACGATTTATGATACGAGCATGTTGTCCTACTCTTATGACCATTTATGAGTTTAATACATGTTTTAAAATGTTCACTTCACTTTTACCTTGCAAACTCAGTACATTCCACGTAATAACCGCATACTTTTTTATGTTGTATCGTCTCATGATACACGTCCCGCCCGTGCTCATCCTCACCTGTAGATAGATTAGGACTTGCTCACAGCGTACTTGGTGAGTCCTCATGTTCCGAGGGCTACATTTTCACACTCTGTGTTATTCCTTAAGTTTCTAGATGTTGGATTAGTTGGGGAGTTGTCCTAACACCGCCTCTTATTTAGAGGCTTATCGTACCAAAAGTTGTACTCCGCCGTATTGTATAAGTATTGTACTGTTTCTTATGTTATTGTTACACCCCCGTAAAATTTCCAACACGTAGATGGCCTAGCCTGCATGTTGGTTAAGAGTATTTGAGTGCCACACATGCTAGAAAAAGGCCCGAGAAAAGACCTTGCTAAGAAACCCGTCGAACCATCGCAATGAGCCGTGTGGCGCAGCCCTCCGCGATGGCAATGTGTCACGGAGGGGGAGCCTGGTGTTGGCTCCAGGACACATTGGCCTTGTCCAGGCTCAAGCATATGCTTCCAACTTCGGTTTAAATCATTAAAAATCAGAAATTTTCCGTGAGAAGTCGAAACAGGGGCACGAGGATGGCTGATAATTATAGTTCGATTACGCTGTCAAACGTGTCCAAATTCAATTAACTCTCAGATACCGAGGTATTTAGCAGCAGGAGCATTCTACGAATTTAGTTATGCGAAAATGGCCGACAAATCGTCGTGCAACCGGGCTAAGGTAAGTGGAATTGCTCCAAATTAGTGTCAATATACCTCTAGCCTTAAAGTGAATATTTCTCCTTCCGACTTTCGAGAAATAGCAAGTTTTTGATCGTCTTTCGATAAGCCAAAGTTTGGGCTATAAATATATTGAAAGTGATTTTTCTTTCAGAGTATTAGTGTATTTAGTCCCTAGTTGACATATATGTGAATGCAGCTTGGGAGAAATAGTCGAGTACCGACCGAGCTTTGTTCGTTAGCTCTTGGATAACCCGAGGTTAAGGTATGTAAAGCCAGTTTTCTTCGGCAAGTTAGTAATTTTAGCCTATTATAACACAGTAAACCTGTAATAGAATTCCCGGAGTTGAATAGTGAGTTTTGTGCAAGTTCAAGAAACCTGTTTTGCGTTGTTATACGTATTTAGTCCGAAAGTAAGTAAAGCAACGCCAAATGGCGAAGTTATCATTTTGCATCAAAATATAGCCTAGTCCGCGTTTAGCAAGCATGTTTTTAGAACACTATGACATATATTCAGAATAAAAGTTAGTAAAGTTAATCAGAAAGTCAGATAGTAACTTGGCTACAGTATAGCCATACGTATGTGTGATATCTTGGCTACAAGATAGCCACACGTATAGCACGGCTACGCTTTAGCCATGCAAGCCGATAAAGATCCCATTTAGTATAGAGCAATATGAAAATCAAAAGAGATAACACAGAAAGAGTTCAGAATAAGAAGTCAGAATTCGTATAGTATTTTTCGGCTTAAACATGCTTGCTATATATGTGATTATTGATTGTTGAGACTTGATTGTGCCGTGACGGCACCTTGAGCGTCCTCGCGCCCCGGTTGGTAAATCGTGTCGCCCACCGAGCGGGTGGGTATACGCCACTCCAAGGAGTGGCATGCCGTCCGGGCAGTAGGACGAAGATGGGATGAAGCTTTCATATCAGGCTGATCAAGATTACAGCACAGTTTACTCCTATTGTGTGCTTGCGCCAGGAACAGATTGCGATACAGCTTACAGTTAAAGATACAAGACAGGAGTCCTCCGACTCAGACACAGTTATTTATATCAGAGGCCATAGCCCGAGCTGGAGACTCAGGGGGCCAGCAGAGGTGCTCGTAGTTAGTAGATGAGTGGAGTGACTTATTTTGGTTGGTTTTGACCCGGTAGGGGTATATAGATTGTTTGATTGATTGGCACCATCCGCTTTTTGGGGTTGGTATTGGTTCTTGCTTGCTATATATATATGTATTTATATGTTATATATGAGCTATTAGACAACAGGTCGCCACGTCGACAGGCACGTTCCTCCTGCCTCTACCACAAGCATGTAAAAGCTTGATTCACTTTATTTCAGCGCTCTACAGATTCAGCTATTTCCGCTATTCGCAGTTGCTAGTTATGCTGTTTATATTCGATGTGTTCAGTTGCTTTGCATACTCGGTACCAGTGGTACTGACGCCCGTTGGGGCGCTGCATTACTTGCCTGCAGGTACACATAAATGAGGAGGCGATCCTCGTGATTCTAGCCAGCGAGTAGAGTCATCACCCTCCGTCATCCGATCTTGATTTCAGAGGTGTAATTCATCTTCTTTGTTGTACAGTATGGGTAGGTCGGGGCCCTGTCCCGACCATTTTACGCACTATAGAGGCTTGCAGACATATATACATCTCCCCGTGGTTAGCTGTGCCTCTGGGCCGTGTGAGGCCGTGTTCTTTGTTTAGTTGTTTAGTATTTCGATTGTGTTGGCCGTGTGGGGCCATAACTGGAGCAGGGGTAGTGGTGACCTTGCTGGTCACGTAGTTACACAGTATTCTTTATGGGGTCGAGTTACAGATAACTAGACAAAGATGGGTGGCCTTGCCGCGCATAGGTTCCCTTATAAGCAGGCCCTCTGTTAGCTGAAATTATATGGGCTGTGTGGCTATAGGCCCAAGCCGGGCCTGAGGCTATATTTACAGTCGTTATATAGCCCGTTGTTTCCAGAAATCTGAGATAGAGCTAGCCAGGCACCCGATGTGCTTAGGCTCGCCCGGGAGCAGCGCCTGTGTTATACTAGGGCACTGTGTGCCGGGCCATACCTCAAGGGCGTGACGCTTATGTTATGACTCACGTTTTTATGCTAAGTCTTCTGCTCATGTGATTAAATTATATGTATGCTCATTCCATGGGTCGACTTGGGGTCTCTCGGGTCTCCTTATCCCATGTCTACAATCCGAGTGTACGTTTGGGTCGTGAAAACTTGGTATCGGAGCATTAGGTTTATGTGTTCTAGGGATCTGAAAGCCACGTTAGGTGTGAAGCACGCCACACTTGTGACAAAGAGGCTACTAGACGTTTATGAATGTTCCTCTTTATGATCTATGTCGGAGATAAACGTCCTTTACCTCTTAATTCGTGCTATTGTGTTTGCAAGTAATCATGCCTCGACGCTAAGTAAATTTCCAGAGAAAGAGTAATTGTGATGATCATGAGGATGCCATGATGAGAGCATCAACCAGCTCCACTCGCCAAGGAGGGAGCACGCACAGAGCGCCCGGCCCATGCTGAGTTTAGGGCGGCGAGCTCGTATGTTGGCGCAGTGCCATCATGCGCCTGTAGTCCAGAATCGATCATGGGCATTATTCGTAAAATGGGAACGCGACAGCTGCTAGGGTGAGGGACTTTTTGATGAGGCTCCAGTTCATAGGGCCGAAGGTAGACGAGGACCCACATGACTTTATTGAGGAAATTATGAAGATCACCCATGTTATAGGGGTGAATAATGGGGAATGTGTTGATTTGGCCTTCTATCATCTCAAGGGGGTAGCACATATATGGTCTAAGCAATGGAAAGGTACAGGACAGTGGGTGCAGCTCCGATGGGCTGTGGGATTAGTCCTGTGACACCGTGTTCATGGATCGATTCTTCCTCGGGGAGATGAGAGAGCCAAGTTAAAGCAAGCTTGTGAATTTGAAGTGGTGGAAACATGTCGTACTGTGAGTTTGCATTGTAGTTCACTCGGCTATCTAAATGTGATTCGAGTTAGTGGCGGATCAACAGGCTTGGGTGAGCCATGGAGCATGGAGTAGCAGATTACTTAGATAAGGATGTCGATCCATGCAACACCAGGACATCTACTTTCCCCATAATGTATTGTATGCCCAACAGATGGAGGATCATGGAGGCAGAGAGAATCCAAGAGGACCAGGACCGAAAGCTACGGGGTTTCTCAGGACGTTAGGAGGTGGATCACGCTGCCAGCTTCCAAAGATGTGTCCACTCGCTCCATCTCCATCATCGTCGCCATCCAAGTTTAGGGGAGACCATGGCAGGGCTACAAGCTCTAGGGATCATGGTAGCATGCAGGTGGAGCGCACTTTCCCAGCTTAGGCGAGATGTGGCAAAAAAATCATCCCGAGAGGTGCTTGGTCGGTGCAGATGCTTGTTTTGGAAGAAAGACCAGCACAGATTAGAGATTTCCCGCAGCTAGTTCTACTCACTCCAAATAGCAAACCCTTCAACAGGGTGCCTCCACTAGTTCGGCAGGTGGTCACCGTTGAAATAGGTTTTATGCTCCTAGTGCCCCGCCAGGAGCGTGGAGGTTTCACAGATGTGATCACGGGTATGTTTCAAGTCTCTCTATATTGATGCATCTCTGCCGGTTAGATCCGTGGAGCTACCTTATCTTTCGTGACCCTTACATTGCTAGTAGTTTTGGAGTTAGTCCTGAAATTCCTGCCAGAACCATTCTACTCCAAACAGAATTAGTTGTATCTAGGTGGGTATATAGAGGTTTCCATTACGTGTTGCATAAGGTTACCTCTCATGACTTAGTAGAATTGTCAACGATCGATTTTGACATCATTTTGGGTATGGATTGGGTTGTTTGATGTTATGCTTCGATTAATTGTAGGGATCAAGTGGTAAAGGAATTCCGATTTTCGGGCGAGTCAGTTTTGGAATGGAAGGGTAATTCAATTGTACTAAATTGGTTGGTTTATTTATATCCAAGGCCAAGAAGATAATCTCTAAGGGTAGCATGTACCACCTAGTCGTGGTTAAGGATGTAGAGTCCGAGACCCCGACTATTCAGTCAGTTCCAGTGATGTGCAAGTATTCATAGGTTTTTCCCGATGATTTACCAAGTGTTCCTCTCGGGAAAGGGAAATTGATTTCGTAATTGATCTACCGCCCGATACGCAAACTTATCTCATTCCTCCATGATGGCCCTAGTTGAGTTAAAAGAGTTAAAGGGACAAATTTTTAAGGACTTCTTGGATAAGGGTCTCATTAGACCGAGTAAGTCTCCCTGGGGTGCACGGTTCTATTTGTTCGGAAGAAGGATGGATCCCTTCGAACGTGTATTTACATCATAACTTAATGAGGTCACTGGCCAAGAACATGTACCCTTGCCTGTGATTGATGATTTATTTGACTAGTTCCGGTGTGTTTCTCGAAGATAGATCTCAGGTTTGGGTGTCACCACTTCAGAGTCCGGGAGATTGATGGTCCTAAAGACAGCCTTCAAGACGCTGCATGGCCACTATGAGTTTGTAGTTATGTTATTTGGACTAACCAATGCTACTACCACTTTTATGGATCTAATGAATGGTGGTATTCGCTGCATATTTGGACATGTTAGTGATTGTGTTAATTGATGACATCCTTATATGTCCTGAGCGAGGAGGAGCATGCCCCTCATTTGAGAATAGTACTTCAGATCCTCAAGGATCCTAATTTGTATGCAAAGTTTAGCAAGTATGAATTTCATGGACTCGGCATTTCTCTGCCATGGTGTCGATCGAGGGCATAAGGGTGGATTTCTAAAATTGAAGTTTTATGAAGAATTGGCCTAGACCGGTGAATCCTTCAGAAATTTAGAGTTTCTTGGGCCTAGTAAGTTGTGATCGAAGGTATGTAGAATGTTTCTCATCTATTGCGGCAACTTTGACCAAGTTGACTCAGAAAAAGATAAAGCTCCAATGGTCGAGATTGTGAGAAAAGCTTCCCGGAATTGAAGACCTAACTCACTCTCAAAGACTAGTGTTGACTTTTAACCGAGGGTACCGATGGCTTTTTTGTTTATTGTGATGCTTTGAGATTCGGACTAGGATGTGTGTTGATGCAACGGGGAAGGTGAAGGCATACACCTCTCGACAGATAAAGGTTCACTTAAAAGAATTACCCAACCCATGATGTTGAGTTGCTGCGGTGGTGTTTGCGTCGAAGATGTGGCGGCATTACTTGTATGGGGTTCACGGGACGTTCACGGATCAAGCAAGAGCTGTAATATGTGTTCACGCAGAAAGATCTCAATCTTTCGGCAAAGGTGGTGGTTGAGTTGCTAAAGGACTACGATATGAGTGTCCTATACCCGAAAGGCTAATGTGGTTTTGATGTACCAGTAGAAGGCTCAGAGTGTCCTGCTCAACATATAAGTATAAGTGGAGTTGTGGTGAAAGATGTCCACCGACTTGCAGAACAGTTGGGGGTTAGATTGATCGACTTACCGATGGCAGTTGTTGTGCAGAGTAGGTCAGAATCTTCCTTGGTGGTCGATGTCAAATCTAAGCAAGATGAAAGACACATTTTATAAACAATGAGTGCATGAGTCAAAAGGTGGAGCTTTTCTCCTAAGGGAGAGATGGTGCTCCTTGATACCAGGGTCGGATATGTGTTCGACGTTGATAATGGAGAGTCCGGATATTGCATGAGGCACATGGTACCAGATATTCCATCCATCCGGGATCCATGAAGATGTATCGTACTTGAGGGAAATCTATTGGCCGATGGTATGAAGAAGGATATACACAGCTTCATAGCCAAGTGTCCAAACTGTCGCAAGTGATGGTCGAGACCGATTGCCAGAGGTATACTTCAGGATATTGTGGAATTCTACTTGGAAGGGAAAAATATTAATATGTATTTTATTATAGGCCTACTCGTACTGCCGACACTATGATTCCATTTGGATGGTGGTAGATAGGCTAACAAAGGTTGCACACTTCCTATCATTCAAGATCATGATCCACTAATGATTATGCCAAGTTGTATATATTCAGGAGTTGGTTCGATTTCATGGAGTGACTTTGTCTATTATATCAGAACGAGGTACTCAGTTTACCTCCCATTTCTGGCAGTCTTTTTCAGAAGGGACGTGGACTCAGATTGTCAAAGATAGCATTCCATCCGCAAACGGATAGCCGAGCGACGATCCAGACTCTCGAGGATATGTTGAGGGCATGTGTTATGGATTTTAAAGGTAGTTGATGAGTCATTTTCCCTTGATCGAGTTTGCCTATAATAATAGTTATCACTCTAGATCCAGATGGCACTGTTCGAGGCCCTCTATTGGCGGAGGTGTAGATATCCCATTGGATGGTTTGAGGTTGGTGAGGCACGCCTATGATAGCTGATATGGCCCAGGAGGCGATGGTGAAGGCCAGTTGATAAGGGACTGGTTAAAATTGCTCAGAGTCGTCAGAAATCGTATGCTGATATGAGGGACAAGATATTTGGAGTTTTATGTGGATGAATGGGTATTTAAAGAGTTCTTCTGCGAAGGGAGCCTTCGCGCGGTTCTGGAAGAAAGGAAAACTCGGGCCTGGGCTATGTTGTCCCTACCGTTATGAGAAGAGTTGGTATGCGGCATATGAGCTGGACCTACCATCGAAGTTATCTTCAGTTCGATCTGTCTTCCATGTGTCGCTTTTGAAAAAGTGTTTGGATGATCCAGCCTTGGTAGTCCCTAAGAGAAAGCATTGGAGTAAAGATAGCCCCCACCATGAGAATTCCATGAAATCTAACATCAGTTCGGAAGTTGAGGAACAGAGTACACAGTTGGTATTATGAGGTCAAGTTGAGCAGCAAAGTCAAAGGATGATCTAATCCACATTCTATTTCTCATCGCAATCACTTGAGGTTAATTCGATTACCATCTAATGAACACTTATGTTCGTTCTATGTGCAAGTTTTTGCGTGTATGATTATGTATGAAGAATGAGACTAAACTGCGCTGTGTGGTTTGGTTTTAGCAGTCATCTCATAGTGCCTTTTGACAAAGACGGATATGGCAAAGATGTGTCGTGTCGCCGCAGTTTCACATCCATAATGAAATGCTTTGCAAAGGTAGAGCTAATACTGAAGGCAAGAATAGTATCGAGTGCTGAAAGTTAAAAATCATAGCGTGGAAAAGCAAGACGCCATGGACGTACCGGGCAAGGCGTCACGTTGCTGTAGCAAGAGGAATAGACCGTAAATGGTAAGGTTAAATCAAACAGAATAAAGCCCGCGACCTGCCAGCGGCAAACAGTTGCTTGTCAGCTGGAAGTGTAGTTAGGTTCTTCAGGGTATATATGCAACAAGAATTGACCGTTAGGAGAAACCATGTCGGCTGTGCCCGAGCGGAAAGCATGGTAATTTCGGCAGCACGGCCGGAGACCATTGACTGTAGCAGCTGGAAACCACGAGCCGCAGAGCCGCGGCAAGTTGGGCCGGATTTACGATGACAACGACGCGCAATGGATCGCTGGCGATGACCAGTCGCCTTTGCCGTCCAGTTGTTAGCGCCTTCAGAGAAGACATCTTGTCATCTGCCGGTGGCGGTGACGTCTCGCTTGTTAGTCTCCTGACCTGCCACCACTGGTTCTATCCGACCATGAAACAGAGCAGCGGTATTTACTTTTTCACGATATAAGGCCCTAAACTACGTCATTTTGGCTTGGGAAAGCCGGGTTTTTAAGAGAATGACTCATTCTAAACTCATTCATGCATGCAAGAACTTTGAGAGGTTATTCAAGGGGATTTCAAGTTTTTCACCACAATTCCTTCAATTTCATTCTTGGGCTTTTTAAGGAGGGTTAGGAGTTGGTAATCCCGTGTATGGGCAGGTTCCCACGGGTGGATTCTTCCACACGCATACTCCTTCTATATTAATTACCAAAATTTATTTGAAAACTCATGGGTTTTATATTCTATTAGTATAAAATTTAATGATTTAATTTTTTATATTTTTCTAATAGTTTTTTTTATGTTTTGGTTTTGAAATATTATTATCTTTTGAGCTCTAAATTTGATATTGCCATTATGGCTGATTTCGAATTTGTAATCATTTAAGCTCGATTGTGCACGCCCGCCGACAAACCATTAAGATCCAGTCGATCCTATTTTCGATGTTTTTGATATTTCAACATTGAGTTTTCAGAACTGTAATCATGAACATAACATTCACATGACCTTATGAAATCCAAACCAAGGTGTGCACGATCTACAAGATGGTATGTATTTTACTACATGAATTGTGTTTTGGTCGACTCACTTAGCCTCAAGTCATGCGGCTAGTTCTACGTATGTTCAAGAACATTACGATTATCATGATTTGACTAGCCCATGAATCATGCAATGGTATATTATAAAAGAAGGCCTTAGTAGGCTTTGTAATATCAAACACCTGATATCGCCTGTGTGAATCATTCGTTTTTCCTACCCAAACAAATCCCTTTTCATGATGACGTTCATAATTTTTACCATCCTTCGCAGCACAGAACACTCTCCCGTTCAGGGCCACAAGTCGGGCCTTATGCGAGAATCACACAGGGAAGGTCAGTTATGAGAACTTCAACTTTTTTTATGATTACATATCGGCATGGTAAAATCAAAGCTTGTTGTTGTTCATCTTCAGATACATCATGTTACACAAGAAAGAAACTTGAGTCATAAAAGAACAGCCTGCATACGAGCATGCTGTCCTACTCTTATGACCATTTATGAGTTTCATGCATGTTTTAAATGTCCGCTTACTTACCTTTTGCACACTCAAAAGACATTCCAAGTACTAATCGCATACTTTCTATGTTGTATCTTCGATATAGGTCCCAGTTCTCAAGCTCATCCTCACTCCGTAGATAGATCTCGACTTGCTCACAGCGTACTTGGCGCAGTCCTCATGTTCCGAGGGCTACATTTTCATACTGTGTTATTCCTTCACTTCGGATGTTTGATTAGTTGAGAGTTGTCCCATCAATCCGCCTCTCCCTGCTTAGAGGCTTATCGACTAAAAGTTGTATCTAGCCGTATTGTATAAGTATTGTACTGTTTTCCCTTATGTTATATTATGATTACGTTCTTTATGCTAAGTCTTCCGCTCATGTGATTGAATTAGATGTATGTTCATTCCATGGGTCGACTTGGGGTGTGTCGGGGCTCTTTGTCCCATGTCTATGATCCAAAGCGTTTGGATCGTAACATTACCTTCCACTAAGCCATCCCCTGTTCGGGAATGATGACTCATGTGGTTATGATATCCCAACCACACAGCAAACTTACGTTGCTGCTATGATGCAAAACTATTTCAACTTAAAAAAATCAACACAAGAATATCAAGCGCTAGTCCTCTAACGTTTCATTTTTGATAACGTCCAAAATATATCCTTCATGCAAAGAATATGCACGGCCGAAGTATCAAAACAAGTAACCCCATGAGTGCCGGCTGAATCCCACGAGGACTAGGGAATGTTAGTTACAAGTGTTTGGCCGAGAAATTGACGTTAACTTGCACCACGTAGAGTTTAATTAAAACAAATAAAATGGGAGGTTAAAATTTTCAGTGAATTATATTGCGAATTAGTGAAATAAAAATATCAATATCAACTAAGTTTTCAACAAGAGTGTGAAAGACTATATTATATCCCGAAAAACCCAAGGATCGCACCCGGAGTTGAAATGGAAACTGAAATTTCGCATCATGTCACGTAACGGGCCGTTAGGTGACCCATGAGGAGGAAACCCAAGGAAATGGGAGGTTACTCTTGGTCAATGGGAACTGAATGAAATCTGAAGGGTCACCATGGGCATGACCACGAGTCGGGTCAGGCAACACAACTCGTGGAGTAACCCGCGGGTTTGGACCGAAATGTTCCAAGGATAGTTGGGCTACTTGATGGTGTCCATTAAAGTCAGTGGTCACTCACCATGATTCGTGGTGTCCTCCGTGGAGTCCCATGGTGATTTTTTGCAGTGTACCTCACGACTCGGGCGCCATGAGTCGGTGCCTGGGTGAGTCGGTGCCCCTCGTGGGGACTGCACCGCGGCTTTGTGATTTATGTAAGGGTTTTTCCGTAATTCATAAGTCCTAGGGTCCTAAACAATGTCATTTTAACCTTAGAAAGGTGGGTTTAAGAGGGGAAAGACTAGACTAAGTGTTCATTCATGCATGCAAAGGAGTAGAAGGGTGATAGTGGGGTGATCAAGGTGATTTATAGGCTTACTTCCTCAATTTCCTTTCTGGGCAATAAAGGAGTTTAGAGATTTAACTCCACAAGTATGTAGGGTTTGAATGGTGGTTTAATCCACACCCATGCCCAATTCTCCCTAATCTATGAATTCTACAATTCACCCTTTTATGGGGTTTTAACCCAATGCCATGAATACTCAAGAAACTCACAGGTATGTTACTAGTATTCTTTAAATCGATTGGTTTTGAATAATGGGATGATTTTATATTATTTTAAATCATTATTTTTTATACTAGTGTTTTAAACTTAAGGTGCCCAATTATGAGAAATCCATGAGAGTTCATCATGTTGATTTACAAGTATGATGTGAATTTTCAATTACAGCTACTTTTCAATTACCCATGTTTTTATGGTCATGATTTCCATCAAATTTAGTATTTCAAGTACGTTTAAATATTGGGAAATACCCACATGTCAAGCATGATTCATGATTTATGACTTTGGCCGACTCACAAGCCTGATTTCATCGATAGTTCACGAACTTTCAAGCATGTTTATGATTGTCATCATTTAACTAGTCCATGTATGTCATGTATGTTACTTTATAAGCACAATGCATGTTTTGGGAGTAGTATTTAACATCGAGTAGGTTCTGAGTCTAGGTTACGCCTTGAATCTCGTAACTACGTGCCACCGTAGGTCATGTTGGGACCTCCCTTGAAGCTGTCCTCTTGCCATAATGGGCCTTTTAATGAGTGATATCACGCCTTTCATGTTCTGTTTCTGGCAAGGTACGAACAGCCTCCTGATTAGGCTTGGAAAGTCCATCTATGTGTTCATATGGGGTATGTCGGTTATAAGAATTCCCAATCGCTCCTCATGGTTTATGCATGTATAACATGTTCTTTGGCTCAAGTCATGTCTATAAATGCTTTTCGCTCATGTTTGCGATTACGACAAGTTATAATGCTTTTGAAAACCTTGAGCCTGGGTTTATTTTATGATTTCAACATTATGATCGTGTGTTGTCCTACTCTTATGAACTTTATGTATTTTAAAATGTTCGTTTACTTACCGTGCATACTGCACATTCCACGTGCTGACCTGCTGGCATATTTTATGTTGTATCATCTCATGATACAAGACCCGACTCTCAAGCTCATCCTCCTCAATAGTCCATTCAAAGCTAGCTATCAGCCTTTTTGGAGTCCTCATACTGCGGGCCATATGTCTGCATTTCCTGATTTTTCTTTCAACTTTCGGGCCTTGTAGGGTTAGTTGGGGATGTTGTCCCTTCAACCCGTCAGTTTTCAAAGGCTTTCAGACTATATGTAGTACTCAACTGTCATGTGTGGATTATGTATCGTCTTTCTTTCTTTCTTATGTCATGATTTCATTTCTATTATGTCATATTATTAAGTCTTCCGCTTACCGAACGAATTAGATGTATGCTTATGCCATGGGTCGACTTGGAGTCTTTTGGGGTTCCTTGTCCTGTGTTTACGATCTGGGCTCCTACTCTCGGGTCGTGACAAACTTGGTATTAGAGCTATAGGTTTGAAGTTTCCTAGTGGTGTCTGAAAGACGCGTTAAGTAGAGTTCTTTTCATAGGTGTGAAGCGCTCCACACTTATGACGAAGAGGCTACTAGACGTGTAGGAAATAAGTTTCCTTTCTTTCATTATCTACAAGCCGACGAAAAGTCTTTATATCCTTATAATTCGGGCTACTCGCATTTGCGTAATCATGTCCACGCCAAGTGAACGCTAAAAGAAATGGAAATGGTAGTGATCATGAGGGTGCCAATGGTGACGGGCCTCGCCCAGCCCTACACGTTCACGAGGAGCACACACTGCAGCGCCTGCCCACCTTGAGTTTAGCAAGTGATTCGATGCGGGTAATGTGCCATGGATGCCCAAACACAGCGTACGCTGGGCACATTACCCTCGTAATGGGAATGCAATGCATAGCCTAGGGTGAGGGATTTCTAAGGATGAACCTCCCGAGTTCACTGATCAAAGGTGGACGAGATCCACATGAGTTCATTGAGGAGATCTTGAAGGTCACCTGTGTTATGGTGGTGGAAAATGGTGAGTATATTGACGGCCTCCTATCGCTAAAGGGGGTCGCCATATCTCGGTACAAACAATGGAAAGACAATGTATAAATGAGCGGTCCCTACGCTGGGATGAGTTCCACATGGCCTTCCTTGATCAATTTTTCTGTGAGAGATGAGGAATTGAAGGTAGCCGAGTTCGTGAATCTTACAGAGAAAGATGACAATGTTGGAGAGCCCACTTGAGTTCACTCACTTGTCGAAATATTCCCTGAGTTAGTGGTCAATTTAGGGCATGAGTGGAGCAGTTCGTGCATGGGGTGGTCGAGTATCTAAACAAGGATTGAAGGACTGTTTCACCAAGACATGGATTACCCTGGATAGCCTTATATGCCCAAACACATTTAGGCATCTACATTAGAGAAATAGAGGCCAAGAGGGTCAGGACTGAGTTATAGATTCTCAAAATTTTCGAGGTTAGGAGGTGGGCATCAGCTAACCTCAACATAGGTCTCGTTGCACTAAAGACCATCGCCGCCTAGTACCCCATCTTGACCATGAGATGATCAGAGGAGCAGAGCGTTAGGTTCGAGTGGTCAGGGGGTAGCACGCTGACAGAGCATACCTTTCCAACCGGTGGCAAGTTATGGCAAGAATCACCTGTGTGAGGTGTTTAGTGAGCTCAAATGTTTGCTTGGGGATGGAAGACCTAGACATAGACACAGTGGATTGTCCTTCAGCCAGGTCAAGTGGACTTACCCCATCCACTAGCTCAGTACTCTAGAAGCACGTCCTCCTCAGTAGGTGCTTCGACTAGTTCCAATAGCGGCCGCGCGTAACAGGTTTTATGCACTTGCCTCTCGACAGAGCAGAGACTTCCACCGATGTGGTTACGGGTATGTTTCTAGTCTTCCATATTGATTCTTATGACTTTTTAGATATAGGAGCTACCTTTTCTTTTGTGACACCATATATTTCTAGTAGCTTTGAAGTTAGCCCTGAAATTCTGTCAGAACCATTCTCGCTTCTAACAAGGTTGGCGATTTAGTTGTAGCTAGCTAGGGTGCATAGAGGTTTCCCTCATTACAAAGATGTGCCAAGTCACCTCCACAGACTTAGTACAGTTAGCTATGACTGACTTTGGCCATCATTCTGGGCATGGATTGGTTGTTTGCAAGTTATGCTTCGTTAATTGTAGAACTCATAAAGGGAGTTTCATTTTCCGAGTGAGCCAAAGATTAGAATAGAAGAGTAGTTCAACCGTGCCTGTAGGTCGCTTTATCTCCTATCTCAAGGCTAGGAAAATGATTTCTAAGGGTTGTATTTACCATCTAGTCATGGTTAAGGACGCTTACATCCAAGACCCCGACCATTCACCGCCTCCCTATGTTATGTGAGTATCCTAAGGCAATTCCGCATTTATCTACCAAAAAAGTTCCTCCCTGAGGAAGATTGATTTTGAGATTGACCTCACCCGACTCATCCCATATTTATTCTTCCTTATAGAATGGCTCCAGCCGAGCTTAAGAAGTTAAAGGAGAAGATGAAGGACTTGTATATGGGTTTCATTAGATCGAGAAAATCCCCATAGGTGCACCAGTCCTATTCGTCCGGAAGAAAGATGGTTCTCTCCGGATGTGTATTGATTATAGACAGTTGAACAAGGTCACGATCAAGAACAAATACCCTTTTACCCAGGATTCATGACTTATTTGATCAACTTTAGGTGCCGATGTTTCTCCAAGATAGATCTCAAGTCCGGGTATCACCAGCTTAGGTTCGGAGAGTGACACTGAAACCGCTTTCAGAACTCAGTATGGTCACTACGAATTTGTTGTTATGTCTTTTGACTAACTGATTCTGCAGTTTTTATGGACCTAATGAACAAGGTGTTCAAGGAATATTCGGACATATTCGTGATCATGTTCATTGATGACATCTTGATATTCTCTCGGAGTGAGGAGGAGCATGCCACCTATCTGAGGGTAGTACTTCAAACTCTCAAGGATCGCCAGCTATATTCTAAGTTCAGTAAGTGCGAGGTTTGGTTGGACTTCAATAGAGTTCTTGGGTCACGTGGTTTCAAGTGAAGGTACAAAGGTGGGATTCTCATAAAATAGAGGTGGTGAAGAATTGGCCAGACCGGTGAACCCTTCAGATATCAGAAGCTTTTTGGGCTTAGAGGGTTACTATCAGAGATTTGTTTGTTGAGGGCTTCTCATCTATTGCAGCAATCTTTATGAAATTGACCCAAAAGAAGGTAAATTCCAAAGGGTTCGAAGCTTGTGAGAAGAGCTTCCAAGAATTGAAGACTCGACTTACTTTAGCACTATTATTGACCCTACCTGAGGGTACTAATGGATTCAGAGTTGTATTGTGATGCTTCAAGGATCGGATTTGGGTGTAAGTTGATGCAACATAGGAAGGTTATAACATATGCCTCTAGATAGCCGAAAGTTCATATAAGAATTGTTCTACCCATGATCTTGAATTGGTTGCATTGGTATTCGCCTTGAAGATATGGCGACATTATTTGTATGGGGTCTACGATGTATTCATGGACCACAAGAGCTTCCAATATGTGTTCATGTAGAAAGATCTCAATCTTGGCAAAAGAGGTGGTCGAGCTACTTAAGGACTATGATAGCGAGCGCCCTTTACCACCGTTTAAGGCCAATGTGGTAGCGGATGCACTTAGTAGACTCTCCATGGAGAGGTATGTCTCCATGTGGATGAAGGAAGAAAGATCTTGTGAAGGAGGTGCATCGACCCGCAAGGCTGGGAGTTAGGTTGGTTGACTCGACCGATGGCGGTTTTGTCGTTCGTAACCCACTAGAATCATCTTTGGTGACAGCCAAACCTAGACAAGATGAGGATCCTCTATATTGGTAAAGTTGAAAGAAGCCGCGAATCAGAAGTTAGAGGTCTTGTCCAAAGAGGGAGATAGTAAGCCTGGCATCGTGGTCGATTATGTGTTCCATACGTGGATAATTTGAGGAGCCACTTTGCACGAGGGTCATGGATCCAAGTATTCTATCCATCCTGGGTCTCCACCAAGATATGACTTGCGGAAAATCTATTGGTGGAATGGCATGAAGAGGGACATTACAGAATCCCTAGCCATGCCCGAACTGCCATCAAGTAAAGGTTGAGCATCGAAACCGGGAGGTGTGTACTTCAAGACACGCATTCCATTGAAAGTGGAATAAATCAACATGGACTTCATAACGGGTTTTCCCCGCACTCTTAGACAGTATGACTCCATTTGGGTTGTAGGACAGTTGACCAAGGTCACAAGCCATTGTTCTACCTACAAAACTACCGATTCACTGGAGGATTATGCTAAGTTATACATTCGGGAGTTGGTTCGATTGAATGGGTGCCCTTGTCCTTCATCGGATAGAGGTGCTCGCCTTACCTCTCGCCCGAGATCTTTCCTAAAGGGACTGGTAATTAAGTCAAGTTTAGCATAGCTGCCCATCTGGCAAATGATGGTCAAAGCGGAACGGACTATTTAGACTTTGAGGACATGTTGAGCCTCAAGTATCGATTTCAAGGGTAGTTGGGATGATCACTTTCCTTATTGAGTTTGCCTACTACAACAACTACCATTACAAGATTCAGATGGCTCAATTTGAGGCCCTATGGGCAGAGATGTAGGTCTCCCATTGGTTGGTTTGAAGTCGTTGAGGCGCGTTGATAGGCCCGGATTCAATTCATAAGGCCATGGAGAAAGCTTAGCGATGTTTAAAGGCTGAAACGGCTCAAGGTCACCAAAAGTCCTATGCGGATGTGAGAAGAAGAGAGCTTGAGTCCGAAATCTGATGATTGGGTGTTTTTTGAAGGTATTCATGAAGGGAGTGATGCGTTTGGAAAGAAAGGGAAACTCAGTCCTTGCTATATTAGCTCATAATCGGATTGTGAGGCGTGTGGGTAAAGTGACTTATTTGTTAGAGTTACCTTCAGAATTAGCTTCAGTTCATCCTGTCTTTTATGTATTACTCTTGAAAAAGTGCTTGGGTGATCTAGCTTTAGCTGTTCCGTGGAAAGTGTGGGTGTGATAGACAGCCTCATCTATGAGCCGGTTGAGATATTGGATCGTCGGGTTCGTAGGCTAAGGAACAAAGAAGTAGCTTCAGTAAAGGTGTTATGGAGAAATCAGCATGTTGAGGGAACTTCGTGGGAAGCCAAGCGGATATGATGGCTAAATACCCTCACATGTTCCCTACCGGCTCAGTTTTAGTTTGAGGTATCAATTATTTCCTTGATACTCTAAATAGTTTCCATTTTCAGTTCACGTGCGCAAGTTTGTTTTATGTTGTGGTAAATGTATGTGATGTGTGAATTCACCGCCTATGTAGTTCTTTCCTGAGGTAGTCATTCCGCAAGTTTTCAACTTAAATGATTAATAATTAAGGCTTAAAAAATTATCATTAAATAATTATATATTTTTTTTGTGTGTGTTTCTAACCTTCGAGGATGAATATTCCCAAGGAAGAGATATTGTTATATCCCGAAACCCAAGGATCAGGTCCGGGAGTTGAAACGGAGAAAACCTAAAATTTCTTGCACTAGGTCACAAAATGAGTCGTTAGGTGACTCAGTGAGGAGGGACCACACCGTGAGGTGACTCGTGGCCGCTGAAGAATGAAGCCCTGAAAGGTCACTGAATGGCATGACTATAGAAGTCGCGGTCGTGCCATGACTCATGGAGTCAACCGGGTCTGGACTGGAAATGTTGCAAGGATAGTTGGGCAAAGATGTAGGCCACGGATTGATGACCATGAGGCTAGGTCACCACCACGATCTGTGGTGTCCTCCATGGGGTCCCATGGTGATTTTGGCAGTACCTCACGACTCAAGGCCACGAGTCGTGGGCCTGGTCGTCCAGTCCTCAGGGGATTGGCAATCAACAAATTTTTTTGATTTAAGTAAGGGCTTTTCCGTAATTTCAAGTTCCTAGGGTCCTTAAACTACGTCAAGTTTTAACCTCAAAAGGTGGGTTTAAGAGAATAAAGACTAGCCTAAGTGTTCATTCATGCATGCAAAGGAGTAGAAGGGTGATAAAGAGGTGATCAAGGTGATTTCAAGGCTTGCTTCCTAATTTCCTCTGGGTAATTAAGGGAGTGTAGAGATTTAACTCCAAATCAGGTATGTAGGGTTTGAATGGGTGGTTTAATCCACTCCCATGCCCAATTCTCACTCAATCTATGAATTCTACAATTCTTATGGGGTTTTAACCCAATGCATGAATCCTCAAGAAATCGATATAGGTATGTTACTAGTATGTCTAAATTGATGGGTTTTGTATAATAGGCTGATTTTATAATATTTTAAAGCATTATTTTGTATAATTGTGTTTTAAACTTAAGGTGCCCAATTATAAGAAATACATGAGAGTTCATGATTATGATAATTTTACAAGTATGCTGTGAATTTTCTATTTAGAATCATGTTTTCAATTACCCGTGTTTTTATGGTCATGATTTCCATCAAATTGAGTATTTCGGCATAAGTTTAAATATTGGGCAATGCCCACATGTCAATATGATTCATGATTTATGAATTTCCAATACTCACGGGTTCGATTTCATGGCTAGTTCACTAACCTTCAAGCATGTTTATGATTATCATGAGTTAACTAGCCCATGTATTTCATGTATGTAACTTTATGAGCACATTGCATGTGTTTGGGAGTAGTACTTAAATACCGAGTAGGTTCGGGGCCTAGGTTACGCCCTGAATATCAGAACTACGTGCCACCATAGGTCATATTTGGGACCCCCTGAGGCTGTCCTTTTGCCCTAATAGGCCTTTCATGAGTATATCATGTCTTTCGGCGGTTCTACCCTTGAAAGGTGCTAACGCCTGATCAGGCTTACAGGTCGGGCTGCATGAGTGCTCATATATAGGTGGCGTCGGTTATAAGAATCTCCCACTGTTCCTCATGGTTTTGCATGTATGAATATGTTCTTTGGCTCAAGTCATGTCTATTAAATTCTTTTCTCTTATGTTTATGATTATGAAAGTTATGAATGCTTTAGAACCTTGAGCCTTACGTTTATTATATTACTTAAATGATTATGATCACGTTGTCCTTACTCTTATGGAGCTTTTATGTACTTTAAATGTTTGTTTTACTTACTCTGGCATACTCAATACATTCCACGTGGCACTGACCTGCATACTTTTTATGTTGTAATTGTCTATGATACAGACCGCCTCTTAGGCTCATCCTCCTCGCAGTCTATTCCGCAGCTAGCTCTCAGCCTTTTTTGTGAGTCCTTATGTTCCGAGGTTCATATGTTCATACTTGATGTTTCTTTTAGCTTTCAGTCTTTAAGGTTAGTTGGGGTGCTTTCCCATCAACCCGGCCGGTTATGACTAGAGGCTTTCAGATCATATGTAGTACCTACCATGCGTGGATTATGTATCGTCTTTCTTTCTATCTTATCTCATGATTTCATTTCTGTTATGTTATATTGTTAAGTCTTCTACGTTACTGGAATGAATTAGATGTGTGGTTTATGTCATGGGTCGCTCGGAGCCTTTCTGGGTTCCTTGTCCCGTTTTTACGATCCGGTCTACTGGAAACGTGACAGACAGGGAGGTGCGTTGTAGATTAAATACTAACTAGATTGGGACATGCCAAGTCATCTTATAAGTTCAACAAAGTGTAAATAATCTTCGGGAGTGGGTAATTACAGTTTTCAGCCTTCTAATTACATCTTACTAGAGTTTTGTCAAACTCCTCTAGTTACATTTAGCTCTTACCCGATTTTGATTTGGATTAGCAATTGCAATAATTTCTAGCTCTTAGTCATAATAAAGAATGAGAATGTAATTTCAGCTATTTCAAGCCCAATATCTCACCTCTTATCCATATCCACTACTTAAATTTTCTTCCAATACTTATTATTCTTTTACAAGCAACAGTCAAGCAAGAATAAATAGACCCATATTATAAATCAATGGACCTTCCTTTATAGATTGAAGAGAATCTAATAGATTTACACTATTTTAACAATATAAAGATGGCTCTAGCAATACCCAATCTAATTACATTCATCATCACACACTCTTCTAGTTAATGATTTAGCTACTCATGATTAAAAAATTTTGAAACACATTCACTGGTCAGCTTCATTGAATTTAATAAAGAGTAGAAAAATCAACTTCTACAAGATAATCTCCAACAATAGTCGAAACTTACTAGCACAAAGAAGAAATAGAGTAGAGTACTTTTTTCCAAATTTACCAATAAAAATCTCCCTACTTCAACTAAGAAATGTTTTGCAGTTAAAAGGGAAACAATGATGGGTATATGCTTTTGCTCTCTCTCAATATCTCTATTTCTATCTTTCTTATGCATATCCCTCCTTTCAGTACAAGCACTTTATCTTCTATTTTTATATCCCGAAAAGTAGGGCCCTTTTTATCTCTTTTCTAGTGTTGGATGACTATACCCCTAAGCATCGTTCTGGAATCGCTGGAGACACCGGCCAGTTCGTCGGTTTAAATCCGTGAACCGCCGGTATCTTTTCTGAGTCCTTACTCAATCCCAGTGAACATCGGTAGCCCGATGCCAATCCGTGAACCGCCGAATCTTCAAGCTATTTTCCAGCACTTAGGGTGTATTTGGGGACTGGACTGCTAACTGCCGCTGGAAATTGCAACCGTTTGCCGCATTAACTCCTCATAGGCAATGATATTCGGTTGTTGGCTAGCGTTTCACTGGTTTTCATCTATGGATCGTCTAGTTACTCACTTCTTTTTGCTCCATTTTTGCTCTTTTCTTTACATTTAGTCATCTCGTAAAAAACAAAAGCAAAAAGGGCACAAAATCCATAGAATCAACTCAAGAACTAAGAAAACTCCAAGTTTTATAGCCTAATGAGTTGGTAAATACGAACTCATCAAGCCCTTAAACTTAAATCTCACATTGTCCTCAAGTAATGCAATACTCATTCATTGACAAATATGCCACATCTACTAAAATTATACCGATCACCTAAATTATGACAACTCAAAAATATTCTCACCACACTCACCGAAAAAGAGAAGAAAATACCCCAAGAGACCAAAACAACGAAGATGTTTCAAACAGGCTACTACTTTCCACCAAGCAAAGCTTATAAAGGAACATTTAAAAAACAAGTTCATTACTCAACCGAGAAACACACATAGAATCTCCAAGTTATAATCAGTGCACATTCAAAGCTTGCCTTAGAGCTTAATTCTCGTTCCCTATTCCCACATTAACTCGGAATGCTCTTGTGTCCCCAAAAAGGAATGATTCCACTCACAAAAACAGAATCCCTATTCTTTGGTCATGTATTTATTGAATGCACACAAAGGGATTGTATGGAAGAGACACTATATTCACTCTCCCAAAACAAATTTTCATGTACATACTGACCCATAGGTTTTTCCTTTATGTACTCTGCCACTAATGTAGGGTAGCTGCACCTAGAATACTCTATGTTGTATTGTTTCATGATACTAGTGCAGATGTTCGTACTTAGTCCTCGCCTGCCAGGCCTTTCTCAGATTTGACATATCCACCTTGTTGGTGAGTCCTCATCCTTCGAGTACCTTTTTATCAGTCATATCGCATCTTTCAGTTTCAGTCTTTAATGAGCTGGTTTCTTGTCCCATCAGCTTGTTAGTATATAGAGGCTTATCAGACATAATTATATATTCCACTTCGGACTTAATGTTTGATATTCTATTTTTTCCAATGCTTTTAAATATTCATATTTCCGCTTATTTCCGTATGTTAGTTCTCTTCCGCTTTATTCATGTTGAGCTTTAGTTATCATGTTCATGCATGGGCCTGACTTGAGCCATCTATGGTTCTAGGTTCCATGTCTAGATTTGGGCCTATGTTCGAGCCATGACAAACTTGGAGAATGAGCATTAGGTTTTGAAGGGTTCCGAGGTGCTTGAAATGACAATGCAGTCTTTTCATGGGTGTGAATCACGGTCACACTTACAACGAAGAAGCTATGAAACATTTTAGAAATTTCCTTCTTTCATGACGATCTATTTATATGATGAAATTTCTTTCTTTCCTTCTAACTCGTGTTATAAGTATCATAATCATGCCTCCTTGTTGAGCTAATGGAAGAAGGAACAGGAATGGAAATGGCCATTAGAATAGCAATGGATAGCACCACAAGCCCCACCTCATCCCAGAGGATCATGTGCCTGAGCAGGCTGCCCATGTTGGAGATAGGGAAGTCATCCAGATGTTGGCACATGCATTGAACGCCTAGATCAACAAACAGGTGGTGGCTCATGTTCCCCTTAATGGGAATGCGATAAATGTTAGGTCGTGGACTTCCTTAGGATGAATCCCCAGAGTTCCTGGATCAAGAGTGACGTGGAGAGGATCAACATGATTTTGTTGATGAGATTCAGAAGATCACTCAGATTATGGGGGTGACGGGGAGGAGGCGTAGATATAGCCTCATATTAGTTGAAAGGGATTTCTTATATCCGGTTTAGACAGCGAAGGATAGCCGAGGAGCTCAAGGGAGTCCCATTAGTTGGGATGAGTTTCTCACCGTGCTCTTGGACTGATTCTTTGCTCGAGAGATGAGGTAGATCAAGACAATAGAGTTTGTGAACTCAAGTAGAACAACATGACACCATGAGTATGCTTTATAGTTCACCCGCTGTCCAAATATGCACCGAGATAGTGCTCGATCGAGGGCTCGAGTAAGCAGGTTTGTACATGGGACAGCAGACATTTTTGGCCAAGGATTGCAAGACTGCGTTGCTTCATCAAGATATTGAATTCTCACGGTTGGTCCTGTGCGCCCAGCAGAGGAGGCGGTGCGGTGGAGAGAGAGAGGCCACAAGGTCATGACCCCGATAATTTTGGTTCTGTAGAGGCCTCGGTGGTGGGCATCATCAGCAGTCCCACCAGAGATCATCAGCCCCAGCACCGTCAACAGCGAGTGTGCCATCTTGATCAGTGCGATCAGAGGGTACGTGAGCATCAAGCTCTCGAGATTAGGGGAGCAGTGTCCATAGATCCTGCAAGATTCCAAAGTTGTGAGAGGCAGGGTAGGAAGTATACCGGTCGCTGCTAGCGTGCATGTGCCTCGCTTTCGGGTGTGGAAAGCTGACATACTTTAGATTGTTCAGTATCCAGACAGGCCATGGCACAAAGCGCAGACCCAACCACTAGTTCAGTAGTCTTACCCAAAGACACTTAGCTCACAGATGCATCCACTAGTGTAGGTGATGGCCGTTGCCTAATAGGTTTTATTCTCGCATCTCACAAGTGAAGGAGGTCTCTCCAAGAGTCATTGGTATGTCTGAGTATTTCACCTTGATGTATATGCATTGTTAGATCCATGGGCTACTTTATCTTTTGTAACGCCATATGTTGATAGTGTTTCGGGAGTCGGGCCTGAAATCCTTTCAAAACCTTCGCCCTATACCAATCGATGACTCGGCTATAGCTCAACGGGTATACAGAAATTTTTGTCATAACTTTAAAAGTTACTCTCATCGGATTTAGTAAAGTTAGCCATGACAAATTTTGATGTTATCTTTGGCATGAATTAGCTACATGCATGTTAAGTCTGCAAATTTTAGAACCCAAGCAAGAGAGTTTCGATTTCCGGTGAGCCAAACCCTATAGTGGAATGGTAGTTCAGTTGTGCCTGTAGGTTGTTTCATTTTCTACCTCTAGAAAGATGATTTCTAAGGGTTGTGTGTACCATCTAGTTCAAGTTATGATGCTACGTCCGAGACCCTTAACTATCTAGTCGGGCCTCCTACAGTGTGTGAGTATCCATAATTTTTTCTAGATGATCTACTAGAGCTCCCTCCTGAATGGGAGATCGATTTTGGTATTGACCTTCTTCCCATATCACGCAGCCTTCATCTATTCCTCCATATAGAATGGCTCCGGGGCTGAGTCAAGGAGTTGAAGGACCACTTAGACAAGGGTTTCACCGTAACTATAAAATCCCCTTGGGGTGCACCAATTCTCTTATTCGAAAGAAGGATAGTTCTCTTTTGATGTGCATTGACTACTGGCAGTTGAATAAAGTTACAATAAGGAATAAGTATCTCCTCCCCAAAATTGATGACTAGTTTAACCAACCTTCAGGTACCAAATTTTCACGACCCGGTTCACCCTAATCGTGAACACGACAAGGAACCCGAAAAAGCTCCAAGTTGACTATGGCATAATCATAGCATAACACTTAACATAAGAGACGGCTAACAACATGAATAAGTGGAAGCTAATAACAAGAATCTAATATAAACCATAAGAAATATTCTAACAAATACTTAGATACAATGCTGAATCTATCTAAACAAGTCCTAAAGCCTTCTACTAAACTGATGTAGTTGTGGATAAGCCCCCAGCTAACTCCTAAAATCTGGAAATTGAAACATAAGAAAATATGAACATAATCACGCCCTCAAAAGATGAGGACTCACCACTAGAAGCCGAGAGAGGGCGGAGCGATTTAACCACGGCTGAGCCCGATGACTTGAATCTATATCATGAAACGATATAGCACAAGAAGATGTGCGATCAGTACTTGGAATGTCCTGAGCATGCGGGATAACATAGATAATTAAATAACAAATATACGATAAGGAATTAATCAAATACATCAAATGTAACTCGATTAAACAATACCACTATCTCTCTTATGATGTACATACATATATATATACATGAAACTTTCCTTGGATCTCATTTTTATGCAACATCATCGAACTCATTCATAAGGGTCATGTTCTCGAATATTTAATAAGTGCCAAAATTCAATTTAGCATCACACCTTAACCGAATCGCTACCGATAACTCGAGACCGATTTCCATTACTTTAAGTCTATCATAAACTTGAAGTCTAGACCATTCAGGACTGATTTATGATAATAACATTATTAAGAGAGTCATCCTCTACCGTGGGGAGTCCCATCTCGAGCTAATAAATGACCGATCGACCAAGGACTCAACTAATAATGGTTCACCGACTAGGGATACATTCTCTAATAATGAGAGTCCTGACTGACTAGGGGAAACGTTCTTGCCAATAAGAGTCCCGACCGACTAGGTAAACGTTCGCCAATGAGATTCCCACCGACTAGGGAAACGTTCTCAAATAATGAGAATCCTAACTAACTAACGCTAATCCAAATTGCAACAGCTAATCAGAGACGAGGACATTAACTGATTTTCATCATACAACATTTTTTTCGACAGGATAGGGCTACTTTCTGATAACCACAAGCCGAACAGTAGAAACATCATACTCATGCTTTATCATCATAATTCATCTCTTCATTAAGTCAAATCAACAATTTCTTCGAGCATCTTACACTAACGAGCATTCAATAGGTTCACATCATGCATTATACTTTCACAATATCACGAAATTGAAGTTCATCTCATTTATCATGTAGCACAGGGTCATGCACTTATGGGTCCAATTCATACTTTATCAAATATACGTGGCTTCATTTATTTAGATTTACTAACAACCCGCATTATCCAACTCATACTTCACCATTTACAACATAAGTCAGGGAGGAGTACACATATTCATTTCATGAGACCCATTTCATAATTTACTCCAATTCATGATAGAGATGCAATAATAGGTTATCATCTACCTATAAATCCAATCAATTCCATCGCAAAACATAGTGATAATACATGATTTACTTCTCTAAATTGTTCAAGCCCATAAACCCAACTCATCTCAACATAGCTATTAATGGTATAATCAAGTTATTAGGGATAATCATACAATTTTCAATAATAATTTAATCAAGTTCATGAATTAATAATAATGATAATTATAACAATCAAGTCCCATTCAATACTCAAGCCAATTTATGAAGGACATTCCACACTCATGCATTTCCATCATCTAATCAACAATTCAAGACAACCCATTCATAATATCCTGGGCGTGCCAAGCTCTATTCATTTTGTTCACTTGTCTAGAATTGTGGCAACTTGTCATGACTAACATAGGCCCGGATCGAGACACGACAAAGAAATTCGAGAGACTCCAAGTCGACCCATGACAATGTAAAAATATCTAACCCAATCATAGATAAGTGGAAGATCATCATATTAACATAGCATGTCTAAACGGAAGATAACATTTGATTGCATGCAGCCAAAGTCTAAAGCTGAAATACAACTATGTCCGAAAAGCCTCTAACACTAACGAGTTGATAGGACAAGACCCTAACTAACTCACTATAGTCTAAAAACTGAAAACATGATAAAATCCACAATAGCTGACCCTCGCAAGATGAGGACTCACCAACTGAAGTTGGAGGGAAAGCTAATTCCAAATCTAACTAGCGGCAAGACTCGGGAATTTGAGACCTGATCTTATCATAAAATGATAATGCATAGGCGGCGTGTTAGTACATGAAATATACCGAGTATGCAAGGTAAGTAAAACCACTAAGTAAGTAAAATCATTAAATCATGCATAAACAATAAAACATAATCAAGATAAGATTCTGACAGCAGGGCTTGCATGCTATTTTCAAAATTCGTGATCTTGAGTATAATGGTAACTTCAGTAATCACCCAATGACCAAAGCTTCTAAAACTAATAATCATAAATAAAACTGAACATTGAGTCAAACCTGTTGAAAATATAACATCATGACTGATGAAGGCATAACTTGAAATCATGAGGAAACAATGGGAGACTCATAATATAACCAACATTACCACGATAGAGCTACGTGGTCCCGACTATCACACTCTGAGAAAGTGGAAGAGCTTGCCCAAAGCCTTTACCAGCTAGTGGATGCCATGATACTCAATATCAAGCTTAGCGCCCCCAGTCAGGAAAAGCTCATGAGGGAGAGATCCCAAATAATCTGAACATTCCAACGTTGGTGCATAGTTCTAACGCATAGGGTTGACTCGGAACCTTAAGCCTACTCGATGCTAGACACTACTTCCAAAACATGCATATGCTTCATCGTCTTTCAACGAAGCTGACCATCATCGAGTGACGAAGCTGAATAATAACATACATGCATAATCGAACACAAACATAAGGAGCCTGGCTCAAACCATACTATAAGCTGAAATAATGGGAGTCTTGACTCCAAAACCATGTGGTAAAGTTAATTCATGAAATCATAAAACATACTTGATCATATGGGCTGCCCAAACTGACATGCTTGAAATCAACTTGACCAGTTTGAAAACATGAACATAAATATGGGTATATCGAAATTCTACTTCTTTCATAATCTTCTCATCATGCTTGAACATATAACTCATAGATCTCAACTTTCAAGAACATTCATGGATGGGCATCATAGTTTGTGAAAACTTGAACATAATTATAATTTAAAACATAGTAAAATCTGTCCATTTATCATAATTCATCATTTGAAACATCTTTATCATACCCATGATTTACACTTAGAATTCACATTGGGTAGAAACTCATGGAATCATCAATCGTAACATCATGAATTGAGAGGGAATTCGGCATGGGTGTACACAATTACCCCTATTCATAGCCTTACATACCCGAGAGGATCTAATTTTACAAATTGATTGCCCAAGGAAGAACTGAGGAAGAACCTTGAAGAAACTAAGCTTGATCACTCCGAAACTCCCAAACTGCATGCATGACTTTGGAGTAGCTATAAATGACTTTAACCCATCTAATATACCTCTATTCGGGCTTAAAAAACGTAGTTTAGGCTTTAGAACATAGAAATTACACAAAATACCTTACTAAACTCGCAAGGAAAACATACTACCAGTCCCAACGAGGACTAGACGAGTCATCACATCGTACATGACCCATGGCCTGGATTCATCAAGAACACTACCAAAAATTCGTCAAGGTTACCACGAGGGACATAACGGGTCGTTATTTGTGACCACGACTCTTGGTCACCTGCCTTTACTACCCAAAACTTTAACCACGGATGATTTAACGGGTCGTGGTGCTGACCAATTTCCACTGCGGTCACACTCGTAGTCACTTAAATTCCCAAATTTTAACCAAGCACGCTTCTCTCCCTACGAGTAACTTAACAACTCGGGATTCCCGATTTGTCACCGGATGAATCACCCCAGGACTCTATGCAGAAATTAGTTTTCTCCATTTCCAAACTTCGGGTTTAATATTAGACTGTGAGTATAACACAGCTTGCTCTCAGTGTGTGGCTCATTACCGCTTCCACACCGTGTCTCAAGCATGTTTTTGTACAGCTGTTCAATGATCCGTAGAAAATCTCCAACAAGCTGTCATCAAGAATTTTATGGTTCGGGCACTTGGTCAACTTTCCCTGAACCTCAACCAAGTTTCATGGAGTGCCTCATTCTTCAGTTTTCATAGATTGTAGATTTAACCTAGGTCGCAAAGATCCCTGGGAGGTGGAGTTAACTCTAGAAAGCTTTCTTGAGCTACCTCCAATAGGTAATGGAGTCGTTGGGAAACATCCAGTCAACCATAAAGTAGCTTCCTACGAAGAGAAAAGGGGAAGAGTCTTGATCCTTATAGGCATCTTAACACTCAGCAACCCGTACCCTTGTATATTCCTATGTTCCAACAAAGCAAAGCATCGCTCCGCGTGACTATTAAACACCTCTTTCATGTTCAATACCTTGATCATAGTGCTTGTAATATCAATTTTTCCCCAACAGGCAATGTTAGTGGTACAATAGCTCGTGTTGACTCCAACTTCATCAATGTCCTATCATCTCAATTAAGAATTGGAGTGGGGCATATCTTTGACTCTATTTCCCTTCCATGGTGATGTTGTTGACAACCTCATCTTGAGCATCCTCCGTATCCTGAAGTGCAGTGCCTAGCCTTTTCAGCAATACGGGCATCTCTCTGCTCTTAGTTCTCCATTCTTCGGCAGTGTTGTTTCGAGTTTGAGATCCAAATGAATCGTGGGTTTCCACTTTACAAGTACTTTGAATTCACCAAGAGACAACCTATGGATATCTAAAAAAGAAACGTAATTCAAGAAACAATCATAAGTCACAAGAATTAACTAATCTTAGTCGTACTCCCCGGTAGACGCCATTTTTTTATAACGCTCAAATCACACTTCCTAGAAAGTACGAAGGAATTGTCAATAAAGAACCCACAAAAATCTTGGGTCAAACACACAGAAATATGTTAAGATCTAGACTAATGCCGTTAAGTGAACTTGTTGGTGAGCTATTTCCAAATTGGGGTTTAAAGAAAAACAATATTAAAGAAGATTATAATTGTGATTGATATCACATTTTCAAATAACTAAGGTAAGTGTCTCTTGGGTTCATAAATCACTAGTGGCATATACACACGTGATCACGAATGCTTACTTGTAGAATAGATAACTAGGGTTCATCCAAATGACTGGTTCCTCTCATTTGGATGACTATACTAATCATCGGATTAGGTCTCATGAGCAAATTTCAAACTAACCATATCAATATGTTCTAAATGTAACTATCATAGACCACATCTCCGGGTTAATACAATGATCATAAAGACCAAGGCTTTTGTTGTACTCCCTTTTCCTAATCTCTGCCTCTCTAGGTTCAAGAAAATAAAGAATTTGGGAAATTCCTAACGTTGTACACCGTTAAGAAACATTTAAAGATGAAGAGAATACAATACAAGCATTTAGCATGATTTTGAATCACTTTTGTGTAACCCTATTTCATTAACTACTATGGTTCCTACAACCCATAGTTGTGGAGGTTTTATCCTCTCATAATTGTAAGATTATAATTTGCATTCATATACAAACACATAATTAAATACTTACAATAACAATTGGTAGAAAACCGTGATCCAATATCAAAGAACAATCTCAAGAACAATGGATGAAATCAAGAGTTTGATCCTAAGAATCGCTCTTCAAAACTTGATAAAAATTAACAAAAATTACTCTTCGCACATCTCTACTACTAAGCCTCTCTATTCTCTAACTAAAATAAAATACAAAAGGTATTTGTACGTACATTAGAAACCTTTTCCTAAGCTAAACAGAATTTTCCATCTCCGAGTCGACCGCATCACGAAAGTGATCCTTACGACCTGTAGTAGGATTGTACGTGTCGTACCTGCTTCGTACTTCCTTGGCTGAAGGCTAAATTTGTCTAATTGTTGGCAAGCTAATAGTCTACAAGTGTACAATGCATCCGTGGTTTACCCCGAGAATTCGTAAAATCTTCCTCGAGATTTTCTACGAGTGTTTTGCAGGCCTCATACCTTCCTCCTACGATTCGTACTGCTTTATTGTGTCTGAAGTTCTTCCAAGTCTTGAAGAATCACTTGAAGCTCACCACAACTCATGGTACGTGTCGATATAAGTGCTACAATTCGTGAGTCCATCTGTACCAAGAGACTCCGCTTTGTGCAAATTTCTCTGAACAATTTCGTTACTCCAGTTACATCTTGTACTGAGAGTTGTATGTTGCCTTCCCTCTTTAATCCAGCCTTCTGACTTTTACCATGATTCCCGCATTTGGCCTGCATTCTTGTACTTGGCTAATTTCCTACATTTTTATGCCTCTTTTGCACATTTTTCTCCAACACCTTTTTTTCCTAAAATCAAAGTAAAGTACCTCATATAACATATAAACATACCTAATTCCATGTTATTTTCTCAATTTTAAGCACGTAAAGTGTTGTAAACTCATAGAACATTAAATAGTTGGGACATCACGTAAGCTCTATCATGATGGTTTCGATTATGAAGAAGTTCCCCATTGTTCCTCATGTTTTATGTTACTTGTGTTCATGTCTTATGATATTATGTTTTAAAGCATATATATCTCATTGATCACTTATGAGTTTTGACTTATGATTTCAAGTATGGAATGTTATATGATTTCTATTTCTTAACCTTGGGTGATTATGTTCAGCTTATGATGACATTCCATGATTATATTTATTTCAGAATGTGGGTTTAGCATGTTGTCCCTACTTTAATGTTCTATCTTACTTATATTCATGATTCTTTATCATCATTTTAATAACATGTTTTACTTTCATACTTAGTAAATACAAAGTACTGACCACATACTCTATGCTATATCGTCTCATTATATAGGTTCTCTCCCACTTCAGTTCAGTGCAATCCCGATTTTGGTGAGTCCTCATGATTCGAGGACGATAGTTTTGTTCATATCTCTTTTCTTATGTCTTAATGTTAGACTTAGTGAGTTAGTTGGGGTGTTGCCCATCAACTCATCATATGTTTAGAGGCTTTTCAGACAACAATGTACAAATGTTTCAGCGTTGTTGATCTCGTGTATATGCTTATGTTATTGTGTTATGCGTACTTCTCATATGTTGAGTTCTAATTTATTTCCGTTTTAAATATGCTCTCTTATTCATGCTATGTATATACCATGGATTAGTTTGGAGCCATTCGTGGTTTTAGGTCCCGTGTCTCGGTCCGAAGTCCAAGCTCTAGTCATGACAGATTTGGTATCAAACCAAAGGTTGAGTTGTGTCCTAGGGTATCGTAAAGTCGCATTAAGCAGAGTTTTTTTTTCATGGGGTGTGAAGCACGCCACAATTATGGGGAAGAGGCTATGAAACATTTTTTAGGAAACTTCTTATTTCCATGATTTATGTCGCACATGAAGTACTTCTCTACGCCTCTAACTCATGCTATACGTGCTTGCAAAATATGCCTCCTCGTCATGTCAATGAAAGAAGAAATTGCAACGGCAATAGCTATGGCGATGGACAGGAGATGGCATCAGCCAACCTCACCAGCTCCAGTTGATCCCTTGTTGGAGCAGGTGACTCCATGCTGAGTTTAGGTTGCATTTAATATGTTACATAGCCATGATCGCCCAAGTCAATAGTGTTGTGGCTCACATGAACCAAATGGGAATGCAAGTGATGGTTGCTAGGGTGTGAGACTTACTGTGGATGAACCCACCTGAATTTCATTATGAGTTGCATGAACGAGGATCCATAGGAGTTTATTGAGGAGGCCTAGAAGCATTACCTGTGTTATGGGTAAGCCAGAGAGGAAAGTGTACTCTGACTCCTATTAGCTAAAAGGGTTTCTCACATATGGTTCCGATGGAAGGACAAAGAGGGGAGTCGATGCAGTCCCTGCTGGTTGGGATGAGTTTGTTACGACTTTTTAGACAGATTCTTCCCCGAGAGTTGAGGGAAGCAAAGACAACCGAATTCGTCAATCTGGGCAATGATATGACTGCTCAGAGTATGTCCTCAAGTTTACCCAATTGTCCAAGTATGCTCCGGAGATGATTGTTGATCCAAGGGCTCGTATGAGCAAGTTCATTAATGGATTTGCAGATTCATTAGTCTTGGAGTGTAGGAACTCATATTGATTTGTGATATAGATATCTCCCCATTGATAATATATGCCCAAACATATAAAAGCAGAATAGATGATGGAAAAGGAGAGAGAGGCTAAGAGGGCTAGAACAGGGAGCTATGGGTAATTTCAAGAAACTGTGACACGCCCCCCAGTCCCACTAGAGGTTGTCAATCCCAGCTCTATCATCGGCCGTTCCATCTAGAACTCGAGGTGAGGGCGACGGGTTCTAGGGATCATAGAGCATGATCGGGAGTGCAATTTTTTCAGTTTGCAGGAAGTGTGATAGGAAGAACCTCAGAGAGTGCTTGTTTAGCTTTGTTGCTTCTGCTTCTGGGTGTGGAAAGCATGATATATGCTCAGAGATTGTCCTTCAACTAGACAAGGTAACAAAGAAGGTGATTCCCTACCACCACTTCAAAGAATCCCCAGCAGCCGCCCATTTGTGCAACGCGCCTCTTCTAGTGCAGGCGGACAGTGTCAGAACAGTTTCTACGCAATTTTATTCATCAGGAGCAGGAGTGCTCATCCAAATGTAGTCACTCATATATTACGAGTATTCCATCTGATATTTATGCACGGTTAGATCCAGGCCATATTATTTGTGATTCCTTATGTTGCTGTTAGTGTTTGGTGTCTGTCCTCAAATCCTGTCAGAGCCTCTTAGTCTCTACTCCTGCTAGTGAGTTAGTTTTAGCTCAACGGATATACAGAAATTGCCACTGTTACGATTCTTCAGAAGGAAGGATGAATCTAAAAAGAAATCTTTATTGGTTCTACCTCCTGCTTTTTTATGAAGCAGAGTTAGTTTTAGCTCAAAAGATATATAGAAATTGCCACTGTTACGATTCTTTAGAAGGTCATCTCGGTCGACTTAGTGGAGTTAATTGGTGACCGATTTTGATGTTATTTCGATATGGATTGGCTACATGTTTATTATGCTCGTCTATTGTAGAACCCGTAAGGTAGAGTCTCACTTTCCTGGTGAATCTGTCTTAGAGTGGAAGGGTAGTTCAGCTGAGCCTGTAGGTATCTTTGTTTCCTATCTCAAGGTTAGAAAGATGACCTCCAAAGATTATATGTACCATTTAGTTCAGGTTAAGGATTCTACATCCTAGACCTCGACTCTTTAGTCCGTTCCTGTAGTACAAAAGTATTCGAAGGTGTTCCTAGATGATCATTGAGAGTCCTCTGATGAGAGATTGTCTTTTGTATTGACATTCTCCCCGATACACAATCCATATCGATTCCTCCTTATAGAATGTCTCCACTGAGCTAAAGGAGCTGAAAAAGCAGTTAAAAGATCTCCTTGATAAGGTCACCAGGCCTAGTAAGTTCCCATGTGATGCACCAGTTTTCTTTGTTCGGAAGAAGGATGGCTCTCTTAGGATTTGTATTGATTATCGGCGCTGAACAGTAGGTACAATCAAGAATAAGTATTTTCCCATGATATATGACTCATTTGACCAAATTTTCCCGGTAGAAGGTAGCAAGCTATTGAGAATAAAACCTGCGTTCAAGTGTTCTTTACATTTTCCTGAATGCCCGCCCTACATTGTTGGGCCACGTTTAGTTATTTTAAGGATGTTCAAAATATATTATTTAACCATATAAAGTAGCATTTTACTTATATACATCAGATACTTTTCAAACAGAGGATATTTGCCTAATCACCCTTGGTATACTCAGTGGCGGGGATAGAATTTTTACTAAGGGAGTTCAAATATGAAGAAGAAAAATATGCTAAAATTGCATGAAGAAAAATAAAGGAGTGCGAAGAGAAAGACTAATCTTAACCTGTTAAATTTAACTTGTCTTGTCATATCCCATTTAGCGTTTTTTCCTACTTCTATCCTGCTCCATCGAGTCTTTTTAAAATTTCTTGTACTTTTTTTTACTTTTACTATGCAGTATTCTACTTTATTTTAAACTTTTCTAATTTGAAATTAGTGTTCATACAATAAATATATTATTTTAATAATCTAAGACTTTTTAAAAAGGTGTAAGAATTAAGTTATTAATATTATAATACATGTTCATAAGATAAATACATAACATCGTCAATTTTAGAGTTTATTTAATTCAATCTACTAGGTTATCATTTGAAAAAAATAAAAAATTTTGGGGTTTTTTTTTTTTTATAATTTATGATTTAATTTTTGTTTTATAATTAAAAATTTTAAATAAAAGAAAGATATACCACAAAATCAAAGAAAGTAACTAATTAAATAGATATCATTATGTCACGCCCGCCTTGGGGGTTGGGTGACTGGCACCTGGGTGCCCTAGAAGGACTCCGGACTACTAACTGGTGGGCCGAGGCACATCTCGGTGCCCGGCTAGCTCTATCTCGTGTTCCCCGGAAACAAAGGGCTATATAGCGGCTGTAAACACAGCCTCCAGCTTTGGCCCAGGCCTATAGCCACCTGTACCTGTGGCCAACAGCTGACCAGAACAAACTCAAAATTAGGAACCTATGGGCCGACAAGGCCACCATGCTGGCTAGCCATCTGAAACTTAACAAGAAAACAATCAAAAGCTACGTGACGGCAAGGTCACCACTATTATCAAACTATGGCCTCACACGGCCAATCATAAAAACAGAGATACTAAACAGCTAACAACTGCACGGCCTCACAATGACCGGCTTAACTGACTACAGGGAGATAAATATACAATCTGCAAGCCTCTATGAGTACACAGAGCTGATCGACAAATTCCACCTACCCATACCGTACATCAAAAGTAAAAGAACTACACCTCTGAAACGACTCGGATGACAGGAGCTGATAACTCAATAGTTGACTGGAATCGCCGAGGGACTGCCTCTCGTCTATGAGTACCGCAGGAATGCGCCATTTCATCGATGTCAAGTATCGGCTGCACGAATATGCAAAGAAACTAAAATAACATAATCGAAAGAACTGAAATAAGACAGCATAACTAGCAAATCTGTATGGCAGAGATAACCGAATCGAATAAATCAGGTATGAACTGGATCATGTTTTTCAGATCGAGCAAGGCGGAAGCGTACCTGTAAACGCGATGGTCTCCATTGCCTAGTAGCTAGTATATAACACATAAATAGATATACAAGTAGCAAGCAAGAGCCAATACGAACCCCATAAGCCGATGGCACCAAGCAAGCAAACAACTATATACCCCTACCCGGGTCAAAACCTGCCAAAAATAAGTTTACTCCACTGCACCGCTCACTCGGAGCCTCTACCGGCCCCGGGTCTCCGACTGGGCCTCGGCCTCCGATATAAGTACCGTATCTCGAGTCCAAGGATTCATGTAGACAGAAACAGAGCAGGGTCTGGTTCCCTGGGGCTATTCAAACCGGAGCTACACCGTAGTATTGCATAGTACGTATAGACCGGTCTCTGGAACTCTCCTCGTGGCTATTCGAAATCGGAGTTGCACTTGCTCACCTCGGAACAAGTCAACAGGGAGACAACTATAATGCTGATCGCATCGCTTATGGGGAAAGCTTCATCCCATCTTCGTCCAAGCCGGGACGGCATGCCACCTCGGAGGACGTAAAACCCACCCGCCGTGGGCGACACGATTACCAACTCCAGGGGCGGCGAGACGCTCAATAAGGGGCCCTCACGCCACAACAAGTCTCAACAAGCAAATAGCCATATAAATAGCAAGCATGTATAACTCAAAAGACTATCTCGAAATCAAGCTGCTCGATCTCTTTTTGAAAATAAACTGAATTCATCAATATACTGATTCTGCAATCTTTCTTTAACTTTGGCTAACTCAGAGCCAAGATACTATCCGTCCGAATGGCTAGTCTCAGAGCCATAGAATGTCCTGAGTGGCTAGTCTCAGAGCTACAATACTATCCGTCTATCTGATTTTACTTACTAGTTTTTATTCTGGAAAATCTATTTCCTTTTCATTCTATAACATGCTTGCTAATCATACAATAGGCTAGTACCGAACTGGGAATAAGCACGCGCACTTTGGCGCATGCTTTAATAACTTTCGAATCGAATACGATACGGCAACGCAAAACTTAATCTACTAGACTTACCTTCAATTCACAACATTCAACTCCGAGAGTTTCAATATGGAGTTTACTATGATTCACAAGCTCAGACTTACTAACTTGTCAAGAACAACTTCACATACCTTAACCTCGAGTTATCCGATCACGGCGAGGCCGGGTCGGGATCTACCTATTTCTCCCAACTGCATTCATATACGTCGATTAGAGCTAAATTCAACTTATTCTCAAGGACAAATGTCAATTTGATATAATATAGCCTCCAAACTTAGGCTTATCGCTCCATCGAAAAGCTTGCTATTTTTTAGAAGTCCAGAAGGGAGAAGTATTCACTTCACAGCCTAGGAGCACATAGACACTAGGCTTGGAGCAATTCTACTTACCTTAGGTCGGTAGCTCGCCGATTTCGCCGGCCGCTTGCGAAACAAAACTGGTAGGAATGCTCCCCTCGTCGCTAAATACCTCTGCACTTCTGAGGTTAATTTGAGTTTAGACTGCTTGGCAACGTAATTAAACGATTATATAATACTCTCCTTCGTCCTCTCTCGTTTCTAGCTTAGAAATTATTTTAAGGAAATAACATCACAAACTGAAGTGGGGCTTTATATACTTGGGCTCGGGCAGCTCCAACGTGTCACGGAGCTGACCGTGGCCCCCACCTCCAAGTGGGACACGGCGCCATCACGGGGAGGGGCTCTCCCCGCCTCTACGCCTCCCGCGGTGGTTCACGTGTGATTTTCTGTCCGATCTTTTTCCGGCCTTTTCCTAGCACGTATGACTTTCAAATATGCTTAACTAACGTGCGAATAGGCTATCTAGATGCCGAGAATCTTACGGGGTGTAACATTCTTCCCCTTAAGAACATTCGTCCTCGAATGAAAATCGCTTTTATCTAGAGGATTTCTCAACTTATCTTAACTTACTACTTAGAAAAATTTCGGAAGAATTTCCCCCGTAATATGGACTATCCCAAAACCTAAAATGCAGAAAGTCCAACACAGTACTCCACACAATACTATAAAGTTCACCGGACAGCCTAAACATCAATCTTTCTATTCCATACATATACACCTACAAGATACCGTATAAATAATAATACGGGACATACCACGCCTGACTAGGCTCCTCGGAACAAGTGAGGATATCTAGCTTTCATGTCTTCCTCAGCCTCCCACGCCACTTCCTGCCTCGTTTACGCCATAATACTTGACAGTACGCAATATCTTTAGTTCTCAATCATGGATTTGTCCTGCCTAGGATAGCTAATGAACCTCTTCGTAGGCCAACTCTTTGTAACCTCGGATATCCCGGGACTGGGACTCGCTCTTGACTGGTCTCCTAAGCATTTCCCTACATGGATACATGAAATACCGGATGAACACATTCTAATTTCCGCGGCAAGTTCAACTCATACGCTATTTGGCCTATTCTTCGCGACCCGGTATGGCCCGACAAACCTGGGCCAGCTTACCTTTCTTGTCGAATCTCATCACCCCTTTCATCGAGACACTTTCAAAAATACCCGGCCATTCACATCGAACCTGTGTCTCGCGCTCGTATATCTCGCGTATGATTTCCAAGTGACTCGTGCAGTCAATAGGCATTCTCCCGATGTTTTTACTTTCCTCGACCGCCGAACAATGTCCGGCCCAATCAACGCGATTCTCCTATTTCAAACCTGCCCACCGGCGATCTGCATTTTCGCCCGTATAAAGCCTCAGCGCCATCTCGAATAGCCGAGTGATAGCTATTATTATATGCAAACTCACTAAGGGAAAATGCTCATCCTGGAAACTTACCACCTAAATCTAACACACGCCGCAACATATCTTCGTAGCTGCCCGAATGGTGCGCCCAGCCTGTCCATCTCGTCATTCGAGGGTGGAATGCGGTGCTCAAATTAACTGCGCATACCCAGACCTCTCTGAAACCACTGCCAAAATCTAGCCAGAAACTGTGCTCCTCTCGTTCTGAAATAATGGATACCGGCACTCCGTGCAATCAATTATCTCTCGGATATACAATCAAAGATAATCTTCACGAGAAGGTAGTTCTCATCAAGTAGAAATGAGATGATTTGGTCAATCTGTGCATGACCACCCAAATTGAGTCTTGTCTATGTTTAGTGCGGAGACCTTACACAAAAATCCATATTTCACGTTTCCTACTTCCAGAGAGGCACAACTATATCCTGGAGTCAAACCGCCCGGTTTCGATGTCTTGCCACCGCCGGCGCTAGACACCGGGCCAAATTCAACAATTTTTCATACCGCCACTCAGTAGTTTTCTTTTGATATCATGCGCCATCTTTGTTTCGCGCCAGGTGGAGAGAATAGCGGGCGCAATGTACCTCGTTCATAATCTGCTGGCGGAGGCCTGAAACATTGGGAACACATAAACGGTCTTTACAACGAAGCACTCCATCCCTCTCGTTACCTGGAAATCGGCGCTTTCCCCCAATGAATATAATCTTAAGCCGAACTAGGTCAGATCCTCATATTGTCGTTCCTTTACTTCCACAACTAAGGATGACACTTGGCGGTGTTCCAACTACCGCTCCGTTGTCCTCTCAAGCTTCGCTACACGAACGGGCCAGGCTAGCTAACCGATGCATCTCCCTCACCACCCCGCTGCTCGGGCTGCAAATACGCCAAACTCCCCATGGACTTTCGACTGAGAGCATTCGCTGCTAACATTAGCTCTTCCTGGTGGTACAACATCCACGCTGTACCTTAGTGCCTAACCGTGCGCAACGCTGCCGCAAATTCAGTGAAGATATACTGTAAGCTCTTGTGATCTGTGAAAATGTTCACATGAACACCATACAAATAATGTCTCCACATTTTCAAGGCGTGATCACTGCGGCTAACCTGTGTCGTGAGTAGGGTAGTTTTTCTCGTGTTTCGCTGTCCGGAAGCATATGCAATCACTTTACCATGCCGCATCAACACACAACCTAACCCGACGCCCCGATGCGTCGCAATATACCGAATAACCTTCTGTACCTTCCGGTACGTTGCTCACCGGGGCGGAGGCCGACCCATCCTTCGCCTCCCGGGAAACTCGCCGCATGCCTCAAGGTCTACCAAACTTTGGCTGCCACAATTTGGTCAGAGGTGCCGCAATAGTCGAGAACCCTTCACCAACCTCCTCCTCGTAATAATTCTTCTGCTAATCCCGAAAGATACGGACTTCGGCCGAGTGGTAGGCCTTGGCCATGATTTGATCGTTTCTATCTTCCTCGCGTGTCAACCTCGTATACCAAAGATCCGACACAATGTGCCTAAAAGGCTACTGAATTAAGCCAGAATTCACACTTGGAAAATTTAGCATATAACCTGCGGTCCCTGAGGATCCGAGCACCGTCCGCAAATGAGTCCGATGATCTCGATTCGTAACGTGAATACACTGTAATGTCAATAATAAATACTATTACGAACAAAGTCCGTATGGTCCGAAAATACCGCTCATCGTGTCCATGAATATTGCCGGGCATCTAACCCAAAGACATGACTAGAAATTTAAAATGTCCATATCGGGTCCCGAACGTGCTTAGGAATATCTCTTTCACGTACTCGAACTCCGTGATATCCGGACTGCAAGTCAATCTTAGAAAAGCATTCGGCCCCGTAACTGATCAAATAAGTCATCACTCCTGGGAAGGGTACTTGTTCTTCACTGTAACTTTGTTCAACCGCGATATCTATGCACACATCCGGGAGTGAGCCATCTTTCTTTCCTCACAAATAGAACTGGCGCACCCCATGGTGAAGCACGCCCGATGAAACCTTGTCTAACAAGTCTTTCAAATGATCCTTTAGTTCTCTCGGTTCTGCAGGAGCCATACGAGGGGAGGAATTGGATATAGGTTGAGTGCCCGGCAACAAATCAATAGCAAAATCCATTTCCCTTTCTCTCGGGGAATACTGTAACTCATCTCAAAACACATCGGGGAACTCGCCTACCACCGAATGCATCAAGTGCCGGAGATTCTGCTCGACATCCCAACTCTGACCAGGTGGTAAATACATCCCTTGGTTATCAACTTCTCGCCCGAAGATAGAGGAAATAAACCTACCTTGGCGTAGCTGTGCTGCCTTTCCACCCCGCACCGCTTCTCCCGAAAGTGGAATCGACCGCCTTGGTCCAACATTCAACATTGGCATAGCACGGCACTAGCCAATCCATACCATTATGGCATCAAAGTCTAATACTTCTAACTCACTAGATCTATCAAGGGAACCGACGGTCGCAATCCCTACCGTACACCCTCGATAAATTCCCGCTAGCTACAATCGAGTCACCGACGGGCGTGGATACCGAAAGGGCCGCTGTAATAATTCGTGCAATATTGAACTTTCGTGCCACAATTGGGGTAATATATGACAGAGTGGATCCCGGGTCAATCAATACATAAGCGTGGCAGAACAAATAGTCATCGCACTGGCATTGCAGCATCCGGAGACGCTCAATCTGCCCCCGGTAGTGCATAAGTACGGCTTGAGCCCGCACCCGAACTGGAGGCTCTGATCTACCTCGGCCTCTGCCTATCGAGCCTGAAGGCCCACGCCCGGAGGCCGCCGAGCTCGTGGCCCCGTGGATCCCGCCCCGACCGTTCGCCTCGACTGGCCTACAATCTTCATCCGATGCCCCTCCCCTGTCCGCAAATATAAACCCAAAGCCATATTTACAAGCCCCGGGTGTGGTCGATTGCACAGGCAGGGTGCAAACCGCTTCCGCTCCCCTTCTCTCCTCGTGGGGATTCTAATGCTCGAACTCGCTACCGGGTTTCGATCGCCTCTACGAGGATATTATCTACCACGCCGTGGTGGAGGTGGGGGTCTAGGGGATCTATCTGATAGTCGTAGAGTCTGGGCCTTCGAACTTCCCTTGCATGTCATCCGTCCGTCTCTCGCGGTGGCCGTTCTTTGATCGTCTATCTACTACTGGCTGCCGCTTCAAGACCCTCAATGGTCTCGAGAGCAAAGGCTCCTGTGACCGGTGATATCCATATCTTCTCGTAACGTCGCCGTCATACATGCCTCAGTATATTCCGAATTCAGACCCATGATAAATCTGTGAACTCTCGCTAGCATGGCATCAAATAAATGTTTGAGCACAACGGGCTAAGGAGTCGAACCGTAAAGCATACTCACGCACGCTCCTCACCCCGGCCTAAATGCAACCGGTCTATTCGGGCTTGCCGGATCTCCTGTGGCGAATAATTCTTAAAGGCCTCCGAGAAGCCGGGTCCAGGTCGGAGGGGCACATCTCCTCGGGACCTTTCCCAACTCTCGTATCACAATATAGCTATATCCCGTAACCTAACACCGCGCCTCAACAGATCAAGGGGTCACATGCATAACTCGGAATATCCTCTGCATCTCGATCTAGAAAGTCCTGAGGGTCCTCTGCCTGATCTCGACTCCCTGTAAACCGGGGGGACCTAAAGTGCCAAAATTTCAACTCGGAATCGCCTGCCCCACCTCGAAGAATCTCGCTGCCATGTGGCGCTAATCGGGCGCTTATGCGGCCATCATATGTGCCATCATAACCACAGTGCTACGAACCTCCTCGACATCTGATGGCGAAGGCCAGGAACTGTCGGGCGGTGTAGTGCCCAATGTCTCCCGATGTGAGGGGGATCACGAGATGGCCGTGATGAAGCCTTCTATATCGTCAGACGGCCGACTGCTCAATCCGAGGCACCCCGCTAGTGCCTTCTCCTGCTAGAGCCCAAAGGCCTTCGCCTGTGGCAGGGGGTGTCGTCGATCCGCCATTCTTATCTCGTAGACAAAGGATATGGTAAGTTTTAGGACTCAACCCTATATCGTACCGCTCTATAGCACGACCGGGATTGAGGAAGAAGAGTAACCATCCTATCATGCCTTGCCCTCCTCGCCTATAGTATGTGGTGCACAACACATCCATAGATTAGATTCTACTTAGCACGGCTTGCAGACTGCCCCTGGGACACGACTCCGTCTTCCGATACTCAAGTTTGTCACGCCCGCCTTGGGGGTATGATTGGCACCTGGTGTCCTAGAAGGACTCGGACTATTAATCAGGCCGAGGCACATTCGGGTGCCTCATAGCTTTATTCAAATGAAACAAAGGGCTATATAGCGGCTGTAAACACAGCCTCCGGCCATCTAGGCCTATAGCCACCTGTACCTGTAATAATGAAATGGACCAGAACAAAACTCAAAATCAGGAACTAAGTGGTTTACGCCACCATGCCGGCTAGTCATCTGAAACTTAACAAGAAAACAACTGAAAAGCTACGTGGACCTAAGGTCACCACTATTATCAAACTATGGCCTCACACGTCAATCATAAAAGTAGATCTTAAACAACTATACAATTGCACGGCCTCACACGACCGCTCAATCGATCATAGGGAGATAAATATACAACTTGCAAGCCTCTATGAGTAATAATAGAAATGACGGGACAGTGGCCCGACCTACCCATACTCGTACATCAAAAGTAAAAGAACTACACTCGGGGAATGACTGGATGACAGGAGCCGATAACTCAATAGCTGGGATCGGGAATCACGAGGGACGCCTCCTTGTCTCTGAGTATCTGCAGGCAAGTAATGCAGCGCCCCACTGATGTCAGCATCACTGCACGAGTATGCAAAGAAACCCAAATAACATAACCGAAAAGAACTGAAATAAGACAAAGATAACTAGCAAATCTGTATGGCGAGATAAATCAATCAATAAACTCGGTATGAACTGGATCATGCTTTTGTACTGATAAGGCGGAGGCGTACCTGTAAACGCTAATACCGCTGTCTAGTAGCTAGTATATAACACATAAATAGATATACAAGTAGCAAGCAAGAGCCAATACGAACCCTCTATGTCGTGGATGGCACCAAGCAAGCAACACCCTATATACCCCTACCCGGGTCAAAACCTGCCAAAACAAGTCACTCCACTCATCTACTCACTGAGCTCCTCTATCAAGCCCCGGGTCTCCGGCTCGGCCCGCCTCCGATATAAGTAACCGTGTCTCGAGTCCCAGAGTGACTCCTATGTAGACAAAAGAACAGATAGGGTCTGTTCCCTGGCCATCCGAAACCGAGCTACACTGTACGTACAGTAACAGATAGGATCTGGTTCCCTCGAACTCTCCTCAGGGCTATCTGAAACCGGAGCTGCACCTGCTCACCTCGAACAAGTCAACAAAAAGAGACAACCGTAATGCTGATCAGACCGTCATGGGAAAGCTTCATCCCATCTTCTCACCAAGCCGGGGACGGCATGCCACCCCTCGAGTGACGTAAAACTCACCCACCAGTGGGCGACGATTACCAACTCCAGGGGCAGCGAGGACACTCAATAAGGGGCCTCACGCCACAACAAGTCTCAACAAGCAAATAGCCATATAAATAGCAAGCATGTATAATCGAAAAGACCATCTCAAATCGTTTTCGTTCCGATCTCTTTCCTGTACTAAACTGAATCTTTACTGAATATACTGATTCTGCAATCTTTCTTTAACTATTGGCTAATCTGTAGCCAAGATACTATCTGTCTGAATGGCTAGTCTCGTAGCCATAGAACTGCCCGAGTGGCTAGTCTCAGCCATAATACTATCTCGTCTATCCGATTTTACTTACTAGTTTTTATTCTGAAAATCTGTTTCCTTTTATTCTATAACATGCTTGCTAATCATACAATAGGCTATACTGAATCTGAATGCTAACTCGCCCTTTGGCGTATGCTTTACTAACTTTCGAATCGACTACATATCAAGCAACGCAAACCGTAATCTACTAGACTTACTCAATTTTCAACATTCAACTCCGAGAGTTTCAAATACAGAGTTTACTATGATTCACAAGCTAAGACTTACTAACTTGCCGAAGAACAACTTCACACATACCTTAACCTCGAGTTATCCGACCGCTCTGACGAGGCCTCTACAACATCTCCAAATCTATTTCTCCTAACCGCATTCATATACACGTCGATTAGCCAAATACAACTTTATTCTGAAGGGACAACGCCAATTTCGATATAATTATAGCCTAAACTTAGGCTTATCGAAAACGGTCGCAAACTTGGTATTTTTCTAAGTCCGTAAGGAGAAGTATTCACTTCACAGCCTAGGAGCACATAGACACCCAGTTTGGAGCAATTCTACTTACCTTAGTCCGATAGCTCGTCGATCAAGAGGCCGTATTTTGCGAAACAAAATTCGTAGGAATGCTCGCTGCTGCTCAATACCACGTACCCGAGGTTAATTTGAGTTTAGACTTCTCGCTTATAGCGTAATCAAACGACAGGCAATACTCTCCTTGTCCTCTCTCGTTTCTAGCGTTTTCTTCGGAAATTATTTTAGGGAAATAACATCACAAACCGAAGTGGGGCTTTATATACTTGGGCCTGATAGGCTCAACGTGTCACGGAGCTACGTGCGGGCCCGCCTCCGTGACACTGGCGCTATCGCGGAGGGGCTTCGCCTGCGCCTCCCGCGTGTTCGACAGGATTTTCTGTCCGATCTTTTTTCGGCCTTTTCTAGCACGTATGACTTTCAAATATGCTTAACTAATGTGCGAGTAGGCCATCTAGATGCCTCTAAATCTTACGGGGTAACACATTAAAATGATCTTCATAATTTTTAAATTTTAATTTTAAAATTAATAACTTGCCGAAGGAAATGGCTTTACATACCTCAATTTCAAGTTTAATAAATTAAAAATATTAAAAAAATCAAAAAAGATAAAAAAATTAAAAAAATTAAAAAAATTAAAAAAATTAAAAAAATTAAAAAAATTAAAAAAATTAAAAAAATTAAAAAAATTAAAAATATTTTTATTTTTATTTTTATTTTTGACAAGGGGGTTGTTCGGATGGTAAGCAAACTCTCCACGTCAATTCTGAGAGGTTGTGTCTTCGAGTCACCAAGGGAGCAAAAGAGGACGGGAGCACCTATGGAGGATTAAAAATAAATATACAAAGGTTGATAAGGAAAAATATAATAGAAGAGAGAAAAAAATAAAGTTGTCAATTGAACCCAAAAAAAATAATGAGATTTTTTCATTGGGTTTTGATTCTGAAAAACTGAGTCCTATTTGCATATCTTCGTAGAAAAATGAAAGCAATACAATATAATTTTCGATAAAGGAGATTCAACAACTCCCTAACCACACGTACCCGCTCCTTGATACACCGTGTAGCTCCACCCCCCGAGGATTGGACACACATAATAAATGTGTATATCTTTGTGTACCAGAGTTGGATTGACAAATAATTCATTTGATAGATAATTCACTCCCAACTCTCCATATATCTTGGAAAGATACCCATTTAAAATCAAAGCATATACAAGATCACTTGAAAAATACCAAATTAACTTTGATAAAATAGGGGCTTATTGAAAGGGCAATTTGATAATTTTAAATAGTTTAATTTTTTAAAAAAATATATTTTATGTAGGTATATGGATCGAAATAATTTAGTACTCTACATATTTTAAGACATAATAATTTTCTAAAATTGCCTTTTTTATATGCATTTGTTTATGTGACACATTATATTTATAAATAATTATTTTTAACTTATCCAGTATATTATATATAATAAATAATATAATGTTATTTGTTATGAAATAATAAAAGAAGAACTCGAATATGTAAAAAAAAATGTATACTTTATATTTATCTGAGAAATTCCCTTTCGAGAGATTAATGAGATTTAATTAAAGGAAAGTGGAAAACTCTCAATTTATAGAAAAAAAATTAACTCTTAACTTAGACATTCACTATAATACAAATACATATTAAGAGTTTATCTAATTGTAAGTTCATCCTATCATAAGTTTACCGAGGTTTATGCAATGAATATACTTAGACATTGCCAGGATGATCATGTCTAGTTTAGTTATAAGTGGGAATCGGCGGTGAAGAATGAATGTTAGCAATAAATTATGGGTCATTTCATTAAAATGACATGATAGCTCATGATTCACGTGCTATCAGGTCTGCTGAGTAAGTTTGTAATCAGAAATTCCGTAAATGATCTTATAAGACGAGGAAAACATTTGCAGCAGAAAGTGTTGTACTTGTACTAATGAACCATTTTAAATGTTATATAATTGTGGATCTGATATTCTTACACAGAAGTCAATAAATGAGTAGAGGTGTTAAAAGGACGATAACTCCTATTCAAACCAATGGCAAATAATCCCATGAGGTCTTTCCTCGTAGGTAAAATATGATTTTCTCCTCGTTCTTATCACCTTTGTTTCTTCCGGTGACACTTGCTTTCAGTTTTCCGGCCTCACTGGACCCGTTGCTTTCCCTGTTTCGTTTTTCGGGGTGAGAAACAAAACCGTCGCTATTACTCCGCCGTAAAAACTGAATCCTCGGCCACCGCTTCGACACCGATCCTGTTGATTTACTCTTCTTACATTTTGCCGGTGATGGTTCGCTTATCGTCGGCTTCCACACACAGTACGTTCCTGGAGGTATCGTCTCCAATTCATCCGACGTCGTGGATTCCCCTTCTTCAACAAACAAATTCTTCAACGCAATCCTAATTGAACTCTCGACATCCGACGACGACGACCTATCATCGTTTAGCAGTAGACTGCGGTTGAAAACAGGGAATATTGGCTGGAATTTAATTTGATCGTCATACATGAATTCCACGGTTGACGCCAAAGAGAATTCAAACCTTCAACGCCGTCGAAGCCATCCTTCTCCTCCTCCGCCGCCCGAAATTCATCGACATTTTAGCACCAATTTCTGCTAATATCCAAAATTGTTAAAGCTAGGCACAAATATTCATCTACTCCGCTTTCCTGCATGTTTTAGTTCGTTTCTCTGTAGATTTATGCTTGAATTGAGGGGAGAGAGAATTGTTGTTATTGTTTTTCTTTCTTTGCTGGGGTTTATATATAGCTGGGGAAATACATTTTCCTTGACAAAAAGAGACTGAGGGCTCACCGTTTTTCACGCGTCTGCTTCCAGAACTTGGAGAGTTTATTTATTTCTTGGTAAGTACTTTTTTATTTTTCTTCCTTTCTTGCCACGTTCTCTTTTGTCACGGCTATTTATTGAAATTCTATTAAACAAGTTACCTTTTCGTTGTCAAACAATTTTTTTTTTTTTTAAAAAGCAAATTACCTTTTCTTTTATTGATTTCCTTCTCTTTAAACTTCTCCTACTCATATAATATGATATGTAAGATATATGTTGGTAAATGCTGACATTACTGCAAGTAAGAACTTATCAAAATTAAGGAATATTCAGAAGGGAAAGAAAGAAAGAAAGTTGTTAATAAATAAAGTCGAGAAAAGAATTACAAAGAAGATTTCAGCAAGATTTGAAGAGGTAATAAAGGAAATCAATGGTTGATTGAAGGATGTTTGAGAAAGAAAAAGGTATGAAGGAGCAAGTAATCAAAATGTGAAGATGCAATCTCAAGTAGGCTTAACGGGTGACAGCAGCTCCTGAAGGAATTAAGATTTGAAGATTGCAATCAATTAATTAAGCTTTACTTTATTCTCCAAAATAGAATCAAATAATTTCTTTCTTTCTAATGATCAAAATTCTTGGATTGCCATATTATTCAAAGAGTCCCAACGAGTAGTTTTAAGTCTTATTTCAAAGGATAACATATACTTTTGTTTCAACCATCTGCAAAATTCTTTCTTCTGCTTTTCATAAGTATAATAATTTTAGTACCAACGTAACTGTGTATTCGGAAAAAGAGAAGAGAAAATAAGATATATATATAATTAATGACGCATTGTATCAAAATTAATAAAGAATGAAATTAAATATAGACGTATCTCACGAACTTAGACTTCAACTAAGCATAACACGATACTCTGACAACTCGCCGTGAATTTTTCATAATTTTGCAAGTTCAAGTAAGCCTTTTCAATACTAGATCACTAAGGAAATGTTGGATAAGAAAGATAAAAAAAAATTATTAAGAGAAACTTTTAGTAATGTAGAGAACTTAATTGATTTTTCTTGATGGTTTTATGAATAAATGACCCCTTATTTATGCTACTAATTTAGGGGCTAATATGAAAAGAATAATTATTGTATAAGTCCCTACATATTTATAAATAAGTCTCTTCCTAAAATTATCTACGTGCCTAGAATATTCCAAGGATTTAGAAATTTCATAAAACTCTAAGGTCTTTCATGGAAAATCTCCATAATTTTCTAGAATATTCCATAAAGGGTAGATTGCTTATCTAAGTTTCCTACGTGAAAATCATATATGTCAAATGGCTCCAATATGGAAGACGATGTGAGAGTCATCACATGTAGGAGTTACGCCCAATAGTCAATATTGTACAACAAAATTCTAAAGAGCTTATATATATCTTTCGTGCAATTCAAAGGACTAAATTAGAATTTACATTGAATTTGAAACCTATAAACTATCATGTATCACTTTATATTTATGTTATTTACATAATGATAAAATTTTCCTTTGGATTTCAAACGTTTGTTTAAAATTTTAGATATTGAAATATTCACGTTTTACATAAACTAATATTGAACGTTTTCATAATTATGTATTTACCCTTTAAAGCTAGCTAATTCATATTTGTTTGCAGAGGCTTCAAGGAGATTTTGCAGGTTTTCAGTCAAACATTACTTTTATAACTTTTATACAATGAAACAAATAATTCTTAAAGATGATTGAATATTTGAAATTTTATTATTATTATTATTATGTAAATACATCTTTAAATAATATTAATAATTAAAAAAACAAAAAAAACATTTGAGATAGTCAGTTATATGAAATTGGAAATTAAATTATGATTGAAATAAAAAGTGATAGAAAAAATATATTAAAACGACGTAGTATAAACCTTAGAAACTTACAGGGTGTAAAAATTCACAATTACGATTTTTTTAATATTTTAAAATTTTGAAATTAGTTAAAATTATAAATATTAAATCTTTACTTATTTGTAAGATTTGAGAACTCCTAATATTTCTCTAATACTTTAAAATTAATTAAACTACCATTCTAATTCTCCTATTTAAAATATAAATCTTCAAAAGAATTATATTTTTAGAATTGTTATTTCACCTGGAAAAAATAATTCACGCGATATTAGAAGTCTTCCCCTTCAAGATTGTTGATCCAATTGCACTTCTAAACTCACATGTTGATAGACCAAAATGTGCATGTAATGTTATTTGAAAATTTTTAAAAGCATGTGTTTCATCTTTTAAAGCTAGTTAATCATATTTTATTTAGTGAATTATGACAATTTTATGAATTTCAGTAAAACGCTATTTTGTAATATTTTTGTACAATGAAATAAAATGATCTTTAAAGATATTTAACATTTATTATTCTGAAATTTATAATTATTTTTTTAATCTTTTTTATTATTATATAAATATATTATTTAAATAATATTATATTATTTTTTAAATATCTTTATAGCACATAATGAACACGCACAAAAATACATAAATTAATGGAATATCAAAAAATATATAAAACAAATTTGAGGACTTCTGGTAGCTGATGTCGCGTAATTCGTTCTGATTAAACTTTCATTTCTTGGGGTTATTATGTAAATTGCAATTGGTACTAAAATTAGGACCCTTACGAAAAAGAAAAAAGTAAAAGTAGAAGATTCTCTAAATACTAATAACTTGAAATTCTTCAAATCACGTATATATGTTAATTTTTCAATTTATAACCTTGCAACCTGTTATAAACATATTTGTATTATAGTGAATATTTATAAATGTATTTGTATTGTCGTGGACACATGTGTTTATATTATACTAAAAGTTTATCTTTTGGAGAAAAGTTAGGAGAAATTATCCCTATAAATATAGGGGTTCTCCTTCATTGTATTTCATCCCATCAAGAGAAATAAAATTTCTCTCATTCTCTCTTTCTCTACAATATTCTTGTTCTTTCTTTATTATTTCTTAACATATTGTTGCTCTACGACTCTACTGTCTCAAAATTTGAAGGCTAAGGTATTATTTTTCTCTTTCTTTTAATATGGCTAACCTTACGAAACTTGATTCCGTTGTCCTTCAAAGTTCGGGAAAGAACTATCTTTCATGGGTGTTAGATGCTGAAATCCATATGGATGCAATGGGTCTTGGAGACACCATTAAAAGTGAAAATAAAGCATCAAATCAAAATCGTGCTAAGG
>JACEIK010002733.1:110994-122528 GCA_018107945.1 Datura stramonium | reverse complement strand
AACTGAGTTGACTTTGGAAATATAACTACTCTTTTTTCATATCATTCTAATAATTAAAAAAAGGACAAGTGATTGGACAGATAAAATATACTTACCTACAAACTTTAACTGTGGCAGGGATATCAATGAACAGTTGACCAAAGCCTATAGCTAGTAGGTGTTCGCGCAATATTGATAAAATATACTTACCTATATAATGTTTTTATATCACCATCAAATAATTAGTGCACCTACTTCCTCCTAGGATTTAAGTTATACAATATTAACTGTATAGAGTAAAAATAGGTTCAATATGTGGATAAACTCAGATAAAAACACTATATAACATAAAAACTGGATCAACTTGTTGACAAATTAAGATGAAGACACGTATCTCATATGATAAACACATTCTGTTAAAATTCAAGAACATACAAATAATGTAGAGTCAGCATTCTGAAATAAATAGAGATTCAATGGAGTAGCAGATCCGGAAACAAATCAAACATCCGGAGAAAAGAGAAGTAGAGGTATGACAACCAACAAATGGTTATTCCAAGATCGATGTCATCCGTTACTCCACCAGCATTTAGTATAATTTATTACTCACTTAAGGTGATTTAATATACAACAATTGTCAGGCATTATAGCCCTAAACATAGTAGTCCTATAAAAAGTATTATCCTTGTATCACAAAGGATATCTGAGAAACACAAAAGGGAATATACTTACTATTTTTACGATTAAGTTCATAAATATCATTTCTTTCATTCTTGTTATCAAGAAAGAAATCTTTCATTTCATCAAGGATATCATTCAAAGCCGAGCCAAACAAACTAATTTTTTAATTATTGCAATTTCTTTTGTTTAATTTATATCTTATTTCATCTATTTAACCAAAGTTAATCTCGTATCCTTATAGCCTCTCTATAAATGAAATCAGTGCAAGATAAAGTTCTACATCAAAAAAATTATGAGATAAAACATCTCCGAAGATCATATAAAAATTTTATTAACAAAGGCCAAAAAGATCCACAACTATTACATAAAAAATTTTATTTTTGGGAACCGAAAAAAGGAGCAGAAGAACTGGAAGGTGGAATATCAAGACCAGTAACTATCTCTTTAGCGTCTCCTTCTTCTTCATCATTAGAGAAACTACTCAGGTTGGCAGAACTCAATCGGGGAGATGGATGAAGATTATCATAGGTTGCAACCTGTAGTTGTTGAGCTTTAAGGATCTTTTCATCAATGTCATTTATTTCGCCTTAACTTGTTTGAGAGTATACCTCCGAACACTTCAGGTAGTGAGCTTAGATTTTAAAGCCAAGTGATTCTCCTAATCTTTAAGATCGGCCAAAACTTTATCCTGTTAAATCTTGAGATCCCTGACTTCAGAGGTCAATACTTCAATACGCTAGTACAAGTCAGCTATGTCTACCTTTTTCTTCTTGATTGTACCACGAGAATTCTCCAATCATCAAAGCAATTTCACTTCTTTGGTAGCCATCTCAACATCCTTAGCTGAAAGTTTAGAATTGAGGTGTTGAAGTTCGATATCTAAAATAGATTCTCTTTGAATGCTTAGTTGTAAAATAGCTTCTTGAGTCCGGTGGAACTCCTTTAAAGAATTCAGTTCATTGAGAAGTTGTCCAGCCTGCAGGCTATATGCCCCTCTCTCTCGGTTAGCCAAATCTAATTTTTTAATGAAAATGCACGTTCTTTCTTAGCCTTTTCAAGATCATCCTTCTAATTAGCAATTTGACTGGTGGAGACAAGTTCCTCCATCCTCCTAGACAATTCATCCTTCAAATAAAGAATTTCATGTTCTTGAAAACTTATCTGAGCCTTGAGCTTCTTATTGTTACGAAACTAAGCTGAAGACCTTCACCGATCAAGATTCTAGCCTGAAAAAAGGATGAGAATAAAAAGGAAGAACATAGTTAAAAGAGAGCTAAAAAAGGAATAAAGTAAAAAAAAAAAACTAACCCCAGCAGTAGCGTGTATGCCCTTATTGAAAAGGTAATACTCCGATAGATCTTTTATTTTCTCCATTAAAGATCAAAGATCAATGAGTGGAGCCAACTGGGCTAGAAGGAAAATTTATATCTGCTTGAACCGTTACCATAGTGGATCGTGTTTGATTTGGATTCTTGCTAGGAGCACAAAATATATTCACAAGATTGAACCTAGAGGACTAATGAGTCATGGAAGGTCCGATTGCTGTATATAGCTACCTCGGAGGAGCTTACGAAGGAGTGGGCAGACCAACATCATCATATTACACCGCAAATATTGACCTCAAGCTTCTGGGCACAGAATCTTTGGCTAACTCAACCTAAGCTTTCTAGGGACTACGGTCTCTTTTTTTTTTTTATCTTCGCTATCCTTGATGAGAACCATATCTAAAATTGGGTCTGGATAAGGAGGAGATGATGGAACCCCGGACACAATATCAGTACCTTTCAAATTCTTTTTCTTCTTAAGAGGAGTGTTGGAAGATGGAAAAGATATATCCGGAGAAATAACAAAAGCATGGCTTCTCTTCTTCTACTTTATTAGGAAATGCATCGAGTAGAAACTTGAGGGTCAAGGACCAGATCAGTTGTATGGTACTTTTCAATCCCTTGAATAATCCTATCAAATACCGCTAAAGATTAGAAAAATAATATAGAATGAAGAAGTAAACCCGATAAAGAAAAGTTTCTTACCATGATAGAAGCTCTCTGTCGATCCTTGAAAATGGCTTTCTAAGTAGATTCTTCAGAAACAAAGACATTCAAAATGGCCTCAGCCCAATAAGGAATATCCATGATAATATTTAGAACTCAAATGGAGCTATTTGGACAAACAAAGAAAACATAGGTTGAAAATAAGCCCGATAAAATGCAACGAAATGACTCTGGATAAAGAGAAAATAAACTTACGACTCAAATTTTATGTCTCCGAAAATGGAAGGGTAGGTCTCCAAAATGATTTCAGCAGTGGGGACGATAACAAACCTTGTTATCCAATGACGATCACTATCCTCGTCCAAACTAGAGAGGATGACAGGATTTCCCCTTTTAGTAAGAATCATGACCCCACCTCAAAAAAACTTGGGGCATAAAATTGGATGAAGTGGCTAAGAGTGAAGGCATGTGAGCATACTTTACTTTGAAAATGTTGTCTACTAGAATTCGTAGATAGACGATGGCCCTTCAGACGGAAGTAACAACTTGAGCAAGATAGTTATCATAATATTTGCATAAGTCCAGGATTAATGGGTCTATAGCCGATTTTTATCCTAATATAAAAGGATAGGTCTAAACATTGGAGTAGCCTAATCTGGAAGTGGTGATTCTATCCACCTCCCTAGGAGTTATGTTATATCTCGGAAGCCCAAAGATTAGACTCGAGAGTTGAAACAGAGAAAAATTGAAATCTGGCATCAGGTCACAGAATTAGTCATTCTGTAACCCGTGGGGTAGACCATGAGTCGTAAGATGACTCATGGTGAGAATCAGGGTGTGAAATTGGAATTAGGGATTTAGGGTCCCCACGGATGTGACCATGAGTCGTGGTCAGACCCCACGACTCGTTGAGTCAGTCTTGGGCAACGTTTTTTAGAAGGGTGAAAAGAAGTGGAAGTGTACCCTACGGAAGCTCCCCACGAGTCGTGGTCAGTCATCACGATTCATGGGAAGGGTCGTGAGCAACATGATGGAGCTAAGTGAAACCCTTAGGCAGTGTACTTGACGAATGATGCCACGAGTCATGGCCTGGAGAGACGAGTTGTCCAGTCCATTGTGGAAAGAAATCAATATGGATTTCATCATAGAGTTGCCTCGCACTTGATGACAATACGACTCCATTTGGGTTGTTGTAGACCGGTTGACCAAAGATGCTCATTTTCTACCAGTTAGAACCACAGATTCGGCGGAAGATTATTCCAAACTATACATCCGAGAGATAGTTCAATTTCATGGAGTGCCTTTGTCTATAATATCATATAGAGGAACCCAATTTACCTCTCAGTTTCGGAGGTCGTTGCAAAAGGGACTGGATACTCAGGTTAGGCTCAGCACCGCATTTCACCCGCAAACAGATGGTCAAGTGGAGCAGACAATTCATACTCTCGAGGATATGTTGAGAGCATGCATGATTGACTTCAAAGGTAGTTGGGATGATCATTTGCCTCTTATCAAGTTTGCAGACAATAACAACTACCATTCCATCATTCAGATGGCTCCATTTGAGGCTCTCTATGGGCGGAGGTGTAGATTGCCTATTGATTGGTTTGAAGTTGGTGAAGCTACGATGATAGGAACAGATTCAGTCCATGAGGCTATGGAGAAGGTGCAGTTCATACGAGACAGGCTGAAAATAGCTTAAAGTCACCAAAAGTCCTATGCTAATGTGAGAAGGAGAGAACTCGAGTTCGAAGTGGATGATTGGTTGTTTCTAAAGGTGTTTCCCATGAAGGGAGTGATGAGGTTTGGAAAGAAAGGAAAACTCAGCCCTCATTATGTTGGTCCCCACCGAATTGTGAAATGAGTTGACAAGGTGGCATATGAATTGGAGGTACCTTCAGAATTAGCTTCCATGCATCCTATTTTCCATGTATCTCTATTAAAGAAGTGTTTGGGTGATCCCGCTCTAGTTGTCCCGATGGACAGTGTTGGTGTGAGAGACAACCTTAATTATGAAGAGGTTCCGGTGGAAATACTGGATCGTCAGGTTCGAAGGATAACAAATAAGGAAGTAGCTTTAGTCAAAGTTTTATGGAGGAATCAACATGTTGAGGGAGCTACATGGGAAGCCGAAGAAGAAATGATGGCTAGATACCCACATTTATTCCCTACCGGCTCAGTTCCAGCTTGAGGTATCAGTTTTTGCCCTCAAACTCTACTTAGTTTTCAAGTTCAGTTCATGTGCCCAAGTTTATGTTATGTATATGGATGTATGTACGATTCGTGACTTCAATTCAGCTATGTAGTTTGAATTGGAGATAGTCATTCTGTTAGTTTTCAATTTAAATGATCAGTATTTGAATATGATGATTGCATTTCTCTGTATTTTTATATGTTTTCCAACATTTGAGGACAAATGTTCCCAAGGGGAGATAGTGTTATACCCCAGAAGCCCAAAGATCAGATCCGGAAGTTGAAACGGAGAAAAATTGAAATCTGGCATCAGGTCACAGAACGAGTCATTCTGTGACCCGTGGGGTAGATGTCACGACCCGAGAGTACACTCGGATCGTAGAAACGGGGTAAGGAGTCCCGAGAGACCCCAAGTCAACCCATGGCATGAGAATAACACTAATTAATTCATATACAACGAAAAACTTAACTTATAAATCATAAGCTAACTGATAATCGTATCATGAGTTTGTAAGGAACGACAAATCGAAATACAATCATCACTGACAAAATACTATACAAAAGTCTGAAAGCCTCTAATCATAAAAGACGGGTTGAAGGGATAAGACCCCAACTAATCTAAACACTCTGAGAACATAAGACAATTAAACAAGTCTGAACATGAAGCCCTCGGATCATGAGGACTCACCACTGGAAATTGAGGGGAGCTGAGCGCAAGCTAGGGACGATGCTGAACCTGCGAATCGAATCCTAAAAATATGTGGGTCAGTACTCGAAAAGTACTGAGTATGTAAGGTATGCAAAACAATGCTAAAAAAACATAAAAGTTATAGGAGTGGGGATATCATGATCATAAAACCGAAACCATAAGTATATCGTAAGGCTCAATATTTTCAAAAATATTCATAAACCCGTCAAAGTCATAAAATACAGGGAAAACATTTCATAATCATGCATATTTCAAAACCACGAGGAACAATAGGAGATTTCTATAACCGACATACTTCACATGAGCACACATGAAATCCAACTTGTACCCCTAGTCAGGAGGCCATTCACACCTTTCCAAGGGTATGAACCATGAAAGGCGTGATATCACTCATGAAGGCCCCATAGGGCATAGGGGACGGTCACTGAGGAGGTCCCAAACATAATCCTACGGTTGCATGTAGTTCTGAGATTCAGGGCGTAACCTAGGCACCGAACCTACTCGGTGTTAAGTACTACTCCAAAAACATTCATCGTGCTCATAACATTCATAACATAACATTCATGGCTAGTGAAAACATGGAAATCATGACATGAGAATTTATATTACTAGCCATGAAATTGGGACCATGAGTCGGCCAAAATTGTAGTATAATTCATAAGTGACATGTGGGCATTTCCCATAATTTCAAACATACTTTACATGCTTAAATTCATAAGAAAACGATCATAATAGCATGAGAAATCGAAACTTGAAGACATGCTTAAAATTTTTAGAGAAATTTGTTCATGCTTTCGGAATCATCTTGACCATGAAATTCACTAAATAATTTCCCATTATTGGGCATCCATACTTTTAGAGATTTAAGTCATGAAATATAGAATAAACAAGTAAAATCAACCCAATAAAATCTGAAATTCCACAAATTCGACATGCTACTATAAGCTCATTTCAAATTTTAAGAAATCATGAAATTTGAATAAGACCCATAAGATTTTGGTAACTTTAAGCATAGAATTAGGGAGAAATTGGGCATGAGTAGGGACTAAACTACCCATTTAAAACCCCACATACCTGGAAATTTTGAGACTATCAACTCTCTTGAAAACCCTAGATATGTTCTTGAAGAATCTTGAAGAAGACACTTGAATTTCCCCTTCCTCCTTCCTCTCTACACTTACAATATCCAAATGAGGCTTATCATGGTTGATTTCCCTTTAAAAGACCCTGTACCGACCTCAAAACGATGTAGTTTAGGTCTTAGGAGCATAGAAAATTATGAGAAGGCCCTTACTAATTCGCAGGAAATAACTGTCAGGGGGTCCTAATGGATGACCTGATGACTCGTTGCCAGGGCACACGATTCGTTGGTTCACCCGTCAAGTACACTGCCTCATTGTTCATGAAAATTCAATTGGCTTGGTAACGGCCCTCCTAACGGATCGTTAGTACAGACGATGACTCATTAGTTACCATCCGTTAAGTAAACTGGATAAGCCTTACTATCTTACTCTAGGACCACCCCACGACTGACATGATGACTCGTGATGTCTGACCACGAGTCGTTACATCGCCCCTAGGGACCCCGACTTCCTCATCATCCCAGGCCTTCCCCATAAGTCACTTGACGACTCGTTTGGCCTCCTCACGAGTCGTTAAGTGACCCGTTCTGCATTGCTGCAACATGTTTTAATTTTTTTCCTCCTGATTCACTTCCGGACCTGATCCTTGAGTTCCCGGGGTATAACAGTAGACCACGAATCGTGAATGACTCCTGGTGAGGATCAGGGTGTGAAACTGGAATTAGGGATTTAGGGTCCCCATAAGTCGTGGTCAGACCCCACGACTCGTTGAGTCAGTCATGGGCAATGTTTTTGAGAAAGGTGAAGAGAAGTGGTAGTGTACCTTACAGAAACTCCCCACGAGTCATAGTCGGTCATCACAATTCGTGGGGAGGGTCGTGAGAAGCATGATGGAGCTAAGTGAAATCCTCAGGCAGTGTACTTGACGGATGATGCCACGAGTCATGTCCTGGAGTGACGAGTCGTCTAGTTCCTCATGGGGACTGGCAATCAGTAATTTTCTGAGAATTTAGTAAGGGCTTTTTCACAATTCCTATGATCCTAAGGCCTAAAATACGTTGTTTTAAGCTATTTTCAGGGTGTATTAATATAGGTTAGGTCATTCTAGCCTATTCTAAACCCATGCATGAAAAGTTAGGAGGTTAGAGAGGAGATCAAGCTTAAGCCCCTTCCAATCCTTCTCAAATTCCTCTTGGGAAATCAAGGAAGTGTAAGAATCAGCTTTAATCAGGTACGTAGGATTATGAATGGGTGAACCATTCACACCCATGCCCAATCTCTCTTGAGAATCATGAGTTTCCTATATTGGCTCTATGAGTTTTTAACCCAATACATGAAATTTTGAATTCTCTACATGGATATGATCTAAATAAGTTATTATTATCGAACTATGAATTATGGGAAAGTTTTACAATATTTTTCATTAAAATCATGTTTCAAGCTTTTAAAAATTAAAATGCCCATTTATGAAAAGTTCATGAAAGTTATAATTTATGATGAAGTAGTGATGATGAAAAGAATGTGTTCAAGTTACCCATGCTTATAATCATGTTTTCAAGTGAATTAAGTATTTTCAAGCATGTTAAAGTATTGGGCAATGCCCATATGTTCAAGTATGATTTATGATTTATGAAATGAATTTCATGATTGATCGATTTATGATATTGGCCGACTAAAGGGCCCTTGATTCATGGATAATCATATATGAAAAGGGGATCAATGATGTTAAATATTTATTTAGCCATGAAACTCATGAATGATGTTTGTGATTTACGTATGAGCTTAATATGCATATTTTTTTGGGAGTAGTGTCTAGCATCGAGTAGCCCGACGTTCAAATGATTACGCCAGTGTCTCATAACTATGTGACACCATAGGTTCATGTTGATACATTACAATATTAATGGATCCCCTCTTTCGTGATATCACATAATGCACATCCCTTGCCTAGCAAGCCAGGGACGGTTCTTCCCACTTGAGCAAGATAGTTGGGGCATCATGTAAGGCTCTACCATGATGGTGTCGGTTATGACGATTCCTCCCATTGTTCCACATTTTCTATGCATTATTATGTTTATGTCATTTTGTCTCAAGTCATGATTTATAAAGTTTCTATTACGACTATGATAATGAATGGATTACGAATGATCTGAAAACCTTGAGCCTTATGTTATATTATGATATTTATGTTATGAGCATGTTTTCCCACTCTTATGATCTCTTATGAGCTTTTATGTATTTTTTTAAATGTCTGTTTTTATTACCTTACATAATTGGTATATTCTACGTACTGACCGCATACTCTATGTTGTATCGTTTCATGATACAGGCTCCGATCTTCAGACCCAACACAGTCAGTACCTCGTCTCGGAGATTAGTATCCAGCTCTTTGGTGAGTCCTCATTCTCCAAGGACCGGTTTGATATATCAGTTATCTTTTCATGTTTAGTTTTCTAGACTTGTCGGGTTAGTTGGGGGTGTTGTCCCATCAACCCATAAGATATGTTAGAGGCTTTCAGACTATGTGTAGTATTCAACTGTTATGTATGAAGTATATTTATCTTTCTATGTATGTCATGGTTATGCTTCCGCTGTGTTATTACGTTTAGTATTCTCTTTATTGATTGAGTTAGATTCATGCTCACGCCATGGGTCAGCTTGGAGTCTCTCGGGGCTCCTTGTCCCATGTTATGATTCGGGTCTACATTTCGGGTCATGACAAGTTAAGATCTCAGAAAGATCTTTTCAAAAATACTCCTTTCTGACAAGTTCGAGTTTGAAAGTTTTGATAATGGAAGGAAAATTTTTGTACAACTCACCCATATGACTATCAATAGAGGGGGTAAGAGTGACCCAGTCATTCTTAAAGAACCAACGACTGGGAAGAATAGATGACATTGTTGATTGAGAAATTTTATTAAAAAGTGTCATCAATGGAAAAGAAGCAAAGAAGAACCATAACCAACAAAGAAAAAAGAGGATGGAACATAAGTTGAAGACATTTTTTATAGGAAAAACAAAAAGGAAGATAGAAGTTCTAATGTAGTTAAAAAATATTGAAGATAGAAGTTCACAAAACAATGAGAAGCTTTTTAGCTAAGGCAAAGAATTGAATATAACTCAAAACAGTTGATTATAAAAAGGACAAAAGACGGCGAGCAACTAAGATGGAAGTGAAAAGCCATCATTATAGCGACACTCTAAAAATTCAACTTGTTCAAAGTCCAGTCGAATTATAACACATGACCAAAAAGAGCATCGAGAAGACTGAAATATTTTCACTCTTTTGAAGAAAGAAAAACTTATTCAGGAATAGAGTGTCACAAACCGAGTCTACACCTTGAACGCGACACAGTGCTTAGAGCCACAAGTGACTCCAAGCTAAACCATGGTATGGCATAACACTGCTAAAATATGAGTTTCTAAATAAACTGAGTGGAAGCATAATTGAAGTAATGGAAAAACTGGTTCTAAGTAAAGAAATAACCTGAGTTAAGTAAATAAATGTGGAATATGGTATTAAAACATAAAACTGACATACTAATTGACTATCCATCTGAAAGCCTCTACTAAAAAGATGATCTACTGAGACAAGCCTCCAACTAACTCTAAAGTCTGAAAAAAAACTAAAAATAACAATAACTGAAATCAGTGACTACGATGCTTGAAAGGTGAGGACTCACCACTATCTAATGCTGGAAATCGCCGGTACAAACTAGCTGCAATGTTAAGGCTGGGTACTCTAGCCTATATCATAAAATGATATAGCACATAGAGATCATGCGATCAATACTTGGAATGTACTGAATATGTGAGATATAAATAAAACATACGTAGACTAATAACTCATAAACCAAACTGAAATGACATACAAAGACTCTATTAGAAATCATGAATACAGCAAATAGTCTGACATATATGAGAATACAATAGAAACTAATAAACTAAATTAGAGTCATAAGCATATCCTGAAATCTAATAGACATGACTAGACTGAGAACTCTAACTACACTGGACTGCGGGAAAGCCTATAACCGATATATAACTACGTGAGCTAGAGATGGAGTTTGATGTATACATCTCATCAAAGAGAGCCTACTATACCTTGCTAGGGTATAGTGGTTGAGCTATGTGATCACTATTTGGGGCTTATCGGGCTAATAACCTATGGTGTCACGTAGTTATGAGAACCTGGGTACGCTGGAACCTCAGTCCGCTCGGTGCTAAGTGTTATTCCCAACTGTTATATCTTACTGTGCTGATAGCTCGAAACTGATGTCCTAAGACTAAGTCAGAACTACTTATCTAGAAGTGTCCTGAGAGTTTAAAAGATCTAAGAGAAACTAGTGTTCTATGACTTGTCAGAGCTACTTTATCTGAAAGTGTCATAACAGTCTAAAGAACAGTGAACATACTTAGTGTATTGAAAACATTGACTTTCAATCAAGGCATTTGTGCAAAAATTCATACTCAAGTGAAAATATTATGATAATACAATATTTCTAACCATAATCTAAATCATGCAAGTTTTACTCAAAATCCATGCTAAAGATCAGGGCTAGGAAAGCATACTGTATAAATAAAACCAGGACATGAATTTCAACTAGAAATAATCATGAAAAACTTGAAGAATTATCAAGATTAAAGAATTCACAAACTGACTGAAAAAACCCTAGCTTATAATCTCCTACAAGGCTAGAAATTATTAAGATTTCTATAAATAATTTAGGACACAAGAGTGAAAGGAAAATCCTTGTTGGAGTCCCAGATACCTGAAGAAGAAAATTCCTAAGAAGAAGCTCGAATTTTAGAGGTTGCTGGAAGAACCCTAGTTCTTATTGGGGGAGGATTCCTAAGTTTTTTACGCACTGGTTTTGAGAGCTAAGTGAGAAATAAGGG
>JACEIK010002733.1:65672-83149 GCA_018107945.1 Datura stramonium | reverse complement strand
CTTTGATTTAAGAATATATTTTGGACTTTATCACATATCACATTCCTAAGGGAGAACATAGAAATCTATCTCTGGCACCAAAGGATAGAAAGCGAAGAACCATGATAATTACTTTTCACTTTTTACCTTATGTTCACTGAGAATTGGTTTCTCATATTAGCAATCCTTGTATAGATGCAGGTCTCTCGAAATAGTTCTTCTAAGGCCCGATCTTGCAGGATCTAAGTTTATTTTGTAGATGCACGGGCTATTGTACTTTGTTCCCTTAAACAAGGTGCAGACCTGAGTGCTGCCATTGGGGAGCCTTTAGATTTGGGTGCTCCTTTCTTGAAGAGATAAAAACCTGAACACCCTGTGCCTGCTGACAAAGGTGAGGAGGTTTTTATACCTTAATTCTATAGTAGAAGAAGTCATTCAAGTATCCATGGACTCAGATCAAGAAAGGACTGGTGAAGAGTCACCTCAGCTTTAAAGGAAAAGGTAAACTCTTCAACCTCAAGTCTTAGGAGAGGCTGGTCTCTTATTCGCGGATGCCTCCTTGGTGGAGATGGTTTACTCCTACATGTCAATACCATATGATCCTGCCATTTTTGGTGCTTCTGTCTAGAAACCCAGAGTTAAGCCTCCTTCAGTAGGATCTTCCAAGGTTTCTATATTTTCTGCAGCAGCTCGTGCTAATACTTCGAGTTTTGGATCCAACCATTCCGCCAAGTGCTCATCTACCAAATTCGAACTGACCAATATCTTTATGGCTCCGGTGAATAATTCGAAGAAGAAAACATTTAGTCTCTATCAATGTCAATGAGGAGACAAACATGCTTTTCTGACCACTTGTTGTGGCCAATAATCTTTGCCCTTAGTTACAATCAAAGATCAAGAGATAATGTACAAGGTCTCTTTGGTTTGTCTTATGAATGAACTAGCTTAGACTTATGCCAAAGTAAATCTTCTTACAAAATGTCTCTAATATTTTTATGCATCATTCCGCTGCTAAAAAAAGTTTACTCTTATTTTAACTTCAAGGAAACATGATGATCTTCGAGGCTCTATAACGGGTTCTTTAAGAGGAGAAGTGTAACACCCCGGATAATTTGAGCGATAAAATCCTGCTTTTGAGGTAGGACTAAGAGTACATAATAGGCTAAGAAGGAAGTGTTATGAGTTATTTGAGTCACTCTATGGTCATATTTAAGATTGGACATTGATCAAGTTGTGGAACAAAATTCGGAAAAAGTTATCGCAAAAATTTCCCTCTTGAGATTCCTTGAAATTTAGGTCAAATGTCTCGAGGCTTTTCTCCCACTCTATAAGGATTTAGGGGATGTGCGACCTATCAAATTAAATATCTATGAGTCTAGTTTCCAGTGCATTAAACGGCTTGTCAATCGGACTTCAAGTAGAGAGATATTCGCATTTTCACGAGGCCAACCAAGCAAGCACCTCACAAGGTCTTAAGGCGGCGGAGGATTATTTAATCCCCTTTGGTCAGTTGTTGGTCATCAAAATTCATTTCAAGAAACATATTTCGTATGAAACCTCTCAAGTTCTATCCATGGTTTTCTTTGGATTTTGGGGCTAGAATTCATGGCACAACATGATTTTGATGTCGAAAAGTCGGAAGCTTGGTGTAGTCCATGGTTTGGTATCTTTTCCGAGCTGTTGGTGGTTTTTTCGTGGTAAAGATGTTGGTAAGCCTTCTTTATTGTTCTCCTTAGTTTTAAGGTTGTTTATAGGTGTTTTAACGCCGGTAGGTTGTTGTCTCATAGTTTCTACCATCGAATTCCTATGAATTTTATCAGGTAAGCTTCGTTTGTCTGGTTTTGTTGTTGAGTTGTGTTGGCTGCGTTTTGGAAGAATTTTGGACGCTGTTAGGCATTAGGTTCATGGTTTTGAAGGCTCAAGTTCGGCTAGGCTTGAAGCTAAGGTATGTTAGGCTTGTCCCTCCCTTTGTCGGCATGAATTCCAAAGCCTTTGTCATCCGTGTTGACGTGTGTGTTGGCTGTTTTGCGATGGCTTGTGTTTTGCTATTATTTAACTCTATTTTGCTTTTTATATGGTAATAATGGTGTGTATAAGGTTCTGGTTTTGTTGGTGGATCGGGCTTGAGTGCGGAGAATCATAGTCATGGAAAATTATTAGGCTCGGGTCGAGAGGTCGTGTGTGAGGCGTATGGTTCTTTTGGAAAGTTGTGGGATGTTTGAGTGAATAATATTAGGTGATTATATTGTCAAGTGAATGAGGGATTAGAGTGGTAAAGGTCAATGGCTGCGACAATCATTTGTTATATTTGAATTGGCGATTGTATTGACCGCGTCGATGGCACGTGACGGCCGTGGTGACACTTGGGCTGATTTAGCCGTGTCCCTTGATGTTAGTGGTAAGTAGAGTGGCATGTGGGCTATTTATAAAGCTTGAGGATAGACTTGTTAGGATGGTGGTTGTTAGCTTGGTTAATGGCTCGTCGGTGGACGGCTAGACGTGAAAGAATAGTATTGTGTTGTAATAGTTGGGTTGTGGGGTTTGAGAGCCGATTGTGGGCTATTTGAGCATATATTATTATTTTTTTATTGTGTGTGTGTTATTTTTAAGGCCTTGTGGATTGTGGATACCCGATGCACGAGAGTTGTTCCGGCTAGGGGTCGAGCCCGAGGTGCCTTGTGGCTTGTGGATACCCAATGCTCGAGAGTATTTCCGGCTGAGGGGTTGAGCCCAAGGAGTTAAATGACCTACGGGGTTGAGAATGATGTCCTCCGTATTGTCGAGTTGAGACATGATTCGAGAGTGGTCCGACATGTATGAGCCTTCTTAGGATCGCGATTGGTTCTCCCAGATGGATTGAGCTCCGCTAACCGTGCGCAGTCGAGAGAGTGTCCGGTAGGGCCTGATTGATGATGTTGATTAACTGGTGTTTACATGTAAAATATTTGGCATTATGTTGTGGTTGTTGCTTGTGTTATTTGTTATCTGATAGTAGTGGATGCTAGATGTTGGCTGGTGTTAGCTGAGGCCATTGAGAGTTCTAGAGGCGATGACAGGTGAGCTGGGTCGGCTAGGTGTCATTGTATTGTTATTCACTTTTTGGACTTGTCGGGCTTATGGGGGCCAGGTAGGTTCTATTTGTATGTTTTTTTGTACTTTCCAGGCTTATGGAGGCCAGGTAGGTTTTATGTGTTTACTTAAGTTGAGTTCTCCTTCTGCAATATTTGGTATATCTATTGATCTCTATCTTTGTCTTCCTGTTGTTTCTGCCTNGGTGTTGTTCCATCAAGCCATCGTATGTAGTAGAGGCTTTCAGACAGGATGTAGTACTCATCGTGCGTGTATGTCTAGAGATTTCCTTACGTTATGATATGTTATGATTATGTTTATGTTTCTGCTATGCCTTGTGATTAGTCTTCCACTTATAATGAATGAAGTTAAATGTATGTTTATGTCATGGGCCTACTTGGGCCCTCTCGAGGTCCCTTGTCCCATGTCATCGTTCGTGCCTCTGTTCGGGTCGTTACAATAACTGTAACACTTAGGCCCTCCAGGCCACTTTTCACAATCAATTAGAGTACAAACTGGACCCAAAAGTTCTTAACAATATAGGATAAATAACTAAAATGTCGATAAGGCTATGACTATGCAAAACCAAGCCACAGAAAGCCGACAAGGCCACAACCTAAAATATCACTGTACATACTAAGTCCACAAAGCCTCTAAAGAGTAAACTGAAACTGATAGTCAGAACAAGGCTCTGACCTACCCATAACTGCAACTCCAAAATCACGCTGAAATAACTAAGCCCTAGCTCTAGGAAGAAAGGAGCATACCAACACATCCGTTGATCTCATGAACCGCTACAGCAACTGGCAATCTCGGCCTCCACCTGCACCTGCAGCACGATCGCAGGTCCCCATCCGAAAGGATGTTAGTATGAATGAAATATATTGATATGTAAGACTGAAACTCTATTGTGAGATAGAAATCTTACAATAATCGAATCAACACATAAACATATAAAGGATAGAGATAACCTGGAACTCTGCAACCTGTAGTTGATAACAACACTCTATAACAGAAGTGAACTCAGGATAACAAAACTAGGAATATGGAATAGTAACAACCTGGAATCTTGTAAATAGAAACCTGATAATGGCTCTATATTGAGGTTCAAATGCAATCAAGTAATGCGTAAGAAAAAACTATAACTGTAATACTAGCAACCAGCCAACCATAAATCCATATATAAAATATCTTCAGCCGATGTATCATAGCGGAGTAAAATAAAAATATCTCTAGCCGGTGTATCATACAAGGGTAAAATCCATCCTGTTGGTGTGCCACACTGGGGTAAAATAAAGATACCTCCAGCCGGTGTACCACATCGGTGTAAAATAAATAAATCTTAATCATAATCATATATTGAGCCGATAGGGCTTATACTGAGTCAATTTAGCAAGTATAGCATAGAAATGATAAATGCTAAAATGTGGCTTGAATAGGCCTCTTTCGTAACACATAACCGCAAGTAAACACACATAACATGTAAATCTAGCAAATAACCAAATGCGTGTATTCAAGACTCGTATAAATTATAAGAAGGTGTACACGTCATAAGAGTTTCAACAATTTTATAGACCATGTTTGAAGGGACATTAGAGCTTGGAAACTTAGTAACTTATGATTACGAAGTCTCCCCTTGGCTTTATATATCTCATAAGACATACATGGAAAGGTAGGCAACCATGTTAAGGCACAATCTCTTACCCTGGTGACTCAATAATAACCCTCCTTGGGTAATCTGCTAGAACAACTAAATACTAACTCGACCAAAGAGAGCTTTTAGCTCGATACATAACTAGTCATATCTGATAGGCTAAAGTTGTACACATATCTATGACTTTTGTACAGAGTATCTGATATGAGTTCTCAACTTAATTGATTGCTAGAAAACTTGCATCTACACGTTGGGAACATGTATACTTGAGAAGGACTCTTTTCTAGACTTAAGAAACTTAAATAATAACTCGGAAAGAGCTAAACATAAAGAAGTGTGACTTGAGTAAAACTACGTGCTATAACATGAGAACTGTATATATTAAGACTTCTTGCTAATGAGACTTATAAAGACTTGACTTCTTAGACTTTTTGAAAATTCAAATACTTGACTGAGTCGTTAGCGAGATTCTCGAAATATGATTACTTGAAACTCCTTACATTAGCATCACACATTTCAACGTAACTTATGAACGTGAAAATATAACGTACGGATCTGAGATCTGGAGTTCTTCAGCTTAAACTTTGCAAGAAATTCTCAAAGGATTGCCTTATAGGAAAATAAAGACCTATAGCCGTAATTCGAACAACATTAAGATAACTTACACAAACTTGACAACTAACAGAGGAGCTTAAGAAAGCCTAACATTTTTATAAGCATCTTAGAATTTTTTTTATGATTAACCTTGTTATGACTTGAAATACAATTCAATACTTAAGATAATTAACTTAACATAATTGTTTAGGGGCATAGCGGAGAGCTTCTCTTTAACTCAAGTTACTATTTTACAAACGTTCAACTCTAATTAATTCATAGAAGCTTGCCAAATAATATTCATTACATATTCTTACCACATAATGTATTTAGACCACTTATTTTACTTAATGCCTTGGTGACTCTCAAGAGGTTCAGATAGCAAAAGAGTTCTAGTAAACATACGACGATGTTCTAAGACAATTCTTGATGCCTTAGCAAGTAAATTGAATGTAAGCATAAGAATATATATGTATTCTTATTTTCATATAACCTGTTAACATTAAGACATTGTGTATAACCTACCCATAGAGATGGTTACATTGACATATAGATAGTTTACACATTCGAGTTCTATTTTCAAGTTCAACATATTGTTGGTTAGAAAACTCATTAACAAGCCGGTTAGCAAAAGGGAGAGGAATCGAGGAATCTTCTCTTGGCCTTATATACCTTAAAAAATGTGTATAAGAGGGTAGACAACTAGTATAAGGCATTTTCATTTCGTTATTCTCATTTACCCTTATTTATCTTAAAATCATTTTCTAGCTTTATGTTCATTCGTGCATCGTCGTCTTACCCTTTTTACCAATTTCTCTTAACAACCAGACTTTTAAACACATTTTATATCACATGCATCCATAATACAAAGGACCAGCTCATAGTGCCCATGTTGAGGGGACTTCAGACTCGATTTACAACTACGACAATAATCATAAATAATTCGCCTTTCATTTTACATTCGTTCACTTCCAACACTTTCAACATTTTAAGATTGTTATATAGTATTTTTAACACTGTGGTCAGAATCATATATTCCTCAATAGGAGTCCGAAAACATAGGACATTGTCCGTTTCAACAACAAGATTTCGTGCTTGAAAAATAAGAATAGGTACACCTTTACATATCTTGCATCGTCGCGGTGTTTAGCCAATTTCTCCCGCTTGATAGAAACTCCGATACCTTCAACTTCCTTCATTATATATCATGGAATGAGGACTTATTTAGGTCATGTTCCCAATAACAATTCATGTCCACAAAAATATACAACAAAACAGCCACATCACAAGACAATTTTTCAGCAATTCTACATACTTTAGGTGTCTTAAACTTGAGGGAATTCAAGAGATTTTCACTTGCCTTATTTTTATGTTTAAATTCCACAAAGGTGAGTTCTATTCCTTCCAATTTTTGGATAAATTCAAGCATTAATCTCCCAAAAAAGGGGCAGCAACCTCATTCAAATATCACACAAAATACATATCAATTTTCACTTCATTTTCTTACTTTAGCTTGCGAATTTAAGCGGATAAAAAAAGTATAAATACTTAACTTCCTCTTTCATTTAACTCCTATTAAATATGTAAATATATCCTAGCTTGATACTGCCAAGAAATGCAAACACAGAAAAAATGCAGCCAACAAGATTAACTTTCTCCGTAGAACTAGCCTCCGAAGCTTCACAAATCTTTATCCAAACTTGTATTGATTTTTGATGGGTGGTTACACCATGATTTTCTTATTAGTTATGGATGGAAGTAGAGAGAGTTTGGAGGGAACAAGCTGCTCACGACCTGGAAATGTTCTGGAAAAACTGGGCAGCAAGCACTACACAACATACAACAAGAACACAACAATTCAATACTACAAGTTTTCCTTCACAATTTTCATGGAAATCAAAGGGTATGATGCTTAAATATACATGGATATTTTATTATCCAAAGTAGTAGAGGTGTTCCTCAATCTCCACTACCCAGAATTTCATCAAAAACGAAGTAACACAACAATTTCAACAACATAATATTACAAACTTTCTCTAAGTTCCCTTTCACTAAACTTATAGAAATCAAAGAGGGAATTACTCACCCTTTCTTGGAGATATGCTTATATAAGGTAGGAGTATGTTCTTCCTATTTCCTTTGCTCAAAGAGAACCACAACTTGTTGTAATCATACAAAGCAGTCCAGCAGAAAAATCCTTGAAGCTTCACGATCTTCCTCCCGGAATTCGTCTTGCGATTTAAAGGTATTTCAATGGATTGATTGCCTTCACCTTTGCTGGAAAATGTAGAGGAAATAAGGTCCTATGAAAACTCCTCCCGTTTGGATATTCTTAAAATAAATTGGGAAATTTGTGACTTAGAATAAATAAGAGGTGGAGTGGTGGGTGGCGCGCCTACCGTCACTGTTTGTCAGTGCCTCAGTAAAATGACCATAACTATTTATTTCGTACTCTGATTGATGAGTATTTGATGTTATTAAAACTAGACTCAAATACCTTTAATATTATAAGTCGTAAGACTCCTAAATCTATATAGATTAGGAGATATAATCAATTAAAATTGACCCTCTTTACTCTTCCCTTCGTACATGTTTCTCTCCTCACCTGCGATCAATATACAGCTCGTGCTTCCCTTTACATCACATACAAATATAAAATAAACATAAAAAAAATTGGGGTGTAATAGTTCTGAAGCTTTTATTCTTTACAAGTCCATCTCCTGCATGTCATGCACACCCATGAATAAACCTCTACCAGTTCAGGGAGTTTTTTACCCATTCTTCTCTTATTTTATTTAATCTTACACATTGGAGACAATACATTATTTTCATTGGGGGTGAATTCTAGGTAACCCACTCGTTAGTGATGCATGATTTGGTCGTATGATAGATTGGGTGATGTCATTCTTAAGGGAAAATCATCATGACTTGCTATTTAACTTGTCTTTGTAAATAGTAGCTTGTAAATAAACTCTGAGGGTTTTCTTTATACCATGGTTCTTTTCAAGGAGAAAATTTTTTCTTATCTTAATTTTTGTATTGAACCGACTGACATTTCCAATGATTGATTGAGAGACCACTTTCTTAAAGAAAAATGCCACATTTATTTTTTTATTCTTGAGTCTTTGTGCACTTGTATTGAGCAGCACCACCAAAAAATTTCGTGGCAAAGAAATTCAATTTTTAAGAAAAGAGGGGAAAATGAACTTACAAAAGCATTCTCTTATTCTGAGGCCTACATTCTTTGTTTAGCTTCTTAATTCACAAATGAGTTGTATGGAACTTGGAATAGCCTTTCAAAAGTCATACTTTTCAATTGATTCTCAAAATAGCTAGACTCCTTGGAATTATGATGCCTTGTATGGTAAGGTTATTGTTTATTATTGTGTATGCATGTCGTCCAAAACTTTCCTTGAATGTGATTCAAGGCGAAATCCAAGATGTGTAAAAGCTTGAAAAATGACTTTAGGCCCTTTTTAGATTCTCACTTCACTGAAAAAAATGTCTTCCTTTAATAGTTATCTTAGTTAACTATTTTTTAGCCTTAAAACCTTTTTTTAGAAAACCTTGCTACACACCTTTGCCCTTCTTGAATCCTCTAATTTGACAGTCATTCCTCCCTAATTTCTAATAAAAGGAAAATAAAATGGGGGTAAAATCCCAAGATTTGAGGGAGAATAAGAAAAATAAAATGTTGATGTAGGCAAAAGCCTAAGTTTGGGGTGTGTGCATAAAAAGAAAAAAGAGGAATGAACTTCAATGTGAGGTAGCATCGAATGTTTAATGCAAAAAAATGGTTGTTTGAACCCTTTTGATCAAAGGAAGAAATAAAAGAATTGAGTGGTTCTATCTCTTACGTAATGGACGCTTAATGTAGAAATCAAGGTGTTTAGAAGGGTGGCTTTTTGGGAAAACATGGATGCAGAAAGGAGAGATAAGGTGGAGTTGACTCTATGTTGTGATCGGGATGTTTGATTTTTTTTACAAGAGCATTAGAGAGGTTATATTCACTTGAACTAAATGATTTCCTATCCTTACCCCTAACCTACATTATGACCTACAAGTCCTTAGTGATTTCAAGCTTTGCAACTCTATATTAATGGTGATTTACATGAAGGAAAAACCTATGATTCAATGTGTGTATACTTGAATATATTTGAGAGGGTGAGTGTTTCTATATCATCCTATAATCTCTATTGTGTGAATTGCATAATTGTGAGTAGGATTCTCTCTTTTGGTGAGTAGCATTACATCCTTGGACGTTAGTTTTGACATATGTTCTTTCTTTTATGTCATTCAATTTTCAAATTTTAGTAGATCTAGTTAGAGGTGTTGTCCCATTAGCTCATCTATGATTAGAGGCTTTTCAGACAACTATGTTTAGATGCTTCAGTGGTGTTGACTTGTAGTCCGTATATGCTTTATGAGATTCTAGACTTCCTCTCATGTTATGATTTATGTTTTACTTCCACTTAGTCATATGCTCTTCATCATGTTTTGTATATTACATGGGTTAGGCTGGAGCCATTTGTTGTTCTAGGCCCCGTGTCGCAGTCCGGGGTCCATGCTCGAGCCGTGAAAAACTTGGTATCAGGCAATAGGTTTAAGTGTGTCGTAGGGTGTCTAAAAGTATCATTAAGTAGAGTCTTTTTCATGGGTGTAAAGCGTGCCACACTTGTGAGAAAGAGGCTACTATACATTTTAGGAAACTTTACTTCTTTCATAATCTATGTCATTCGATGAAGTTTGACTCTCTCTATTCCTCTAACTCATGCTATCTATACACATTTGCAGAAACATGCTTACCTGTAGAGTCAATTGACGAAGAAATGGCAATGGCCATGGAAATGTCAATAGAGTGGGCATCAGCCAGCCTCACCAGCTCTAACTAATCCTTTGAATGAGCAGATGACTCATGCTGAGTTTAGGGCTTCTTTTCAGATGTTGGCATAGGCTATGACAACCCAAGTCAACAAGTAGGCAGTCGCTCATGTAAACACTAATGGGAGTGCTGTGTAGACTAGGGTGCAAGACTTCATCAAGATGAACCTGTCGGAGTTTTATGGTTCTAAGATGGAATACTATCCATAAGAGTTTATTGAGGAGATCCAAAAGATTAACCAGATTATAGGGCTTTTAGGGGAGGAAAGTATAGGTTTGGCCTCCTATCAATTGAAGGGTGTAACTCATATTTGGCTTTGACAATGGAAGAAGGGTCATGGCGTAGGTGCAGCTCCTATTGGTTGGGATGAGTTTGTTACGACATTCTTGGACAGGTTCTTTCCCCGGAGGTTGGGAGAAGCAAAGGCAGCAAAGTTCGTCATTTGAAGAAGAATGACATTACTATTAAGGATTATGCCTTGAAGTTCACCTAGCTGTCCAAGTATGCTCAGGAGATGGTTGTGGAGCTGAGGCTCGCATGAGAAAGTTTGTAAATGGGGTCTCAGATTTACTAGTCAAAGAGTGACGGACCACTATGCTTATCAGCGACATGGACATCTCTTGATTGATGATATATGCTTAGTAAATAGAGGAGGAGTAGCTGAAGAATAGGGAGAGAGAGGCCAGGGATAGGACAGGGAGCTTTGGGTATTCCCAACAGAGGTCTAGTGGTGGACATCTCCCACAATCACATTAGAGATCATCAGCCCTAGCTCCATTATCAGCCAGTTTACCCTCTAGACCCATAGGTGACTAGAGAGGTAGAGTATCAGGCTCTAGGGGTCAGAGGAGCTTGCCAGGGGAGCGCGCTTTCCCAGCTTGCAGGAAGTGTGGTGAGAACCAGCCAGGAGAGTGCTTGGTTGGCTCAGATGCTTGCTACAGTTGTGGGAAGCCCAATCATACACTTAGGGATTTCCCATCAGCCAGATAGCGTGACAGTAGAAATCGTGCCCCAGCCACCACTTTAGCAGCTCGCCTATCTCAGGGAACATCTTCTAGTGCAGGTGGCAGAAAATGACAGAACAAGTTCTATGCACTTTCATCTCTCCAGGAGTAGGAGAGCTCACTATGTGGTCATGGGTATGTTACAAGTCTTCCATCTTGATATTTATGCATTGTTAGACCCAGGGGCCATATTATCCTTTATAACTCCCTATGTTACTATCAGTTTCAACGTCAGTCTCGAAATCCCTTTAGAACCCTTCTCAATCTCTACTCCTGTCGGTGAGTTAGTTATAACTCAATAAGAAAACAGGAATTGCCCCATCAAAGTTCTTCATAAAGTTACCTTAGCCGACTTAGTAGAGTTAGACATGACTGATTTTGATGTTATCTTCAATATGGATTGGTTATATACTTTTTATGCTTTAGTTAATTGTAGAACCCAGTCAGTAGAGTTTTGATTCCAGGGAGAGACAATCTTAGAGTGGATGGGTAGTTCATCGATGCTGGTACACTTTGTTTCCTACCTTAAGGCCAGAAAGATGATCTCCAAGGGTTGTGTATGTTATGTAGTTTGGGTTAAGGATTCTATATCTGAAACCCTTGACTTCCAATCAATTCCTGTGGTATGTGAGTATCCAGAGGTATTTCCAAATGATCACCAAGAGTCCCTCCCAAGCGGGAGATTGACTTTGGTATTGACCTTCTCCCTGGCACGCAGTCCATATCCATTCCTCCTTACATAATGGCTCTAGCTAAGCTTAAGGATTTGAAAGAACAGTTGAAGGATCTCCTAGATAAGGGTTTCATCAAGCCTAGTAAGTCCCCGTGGGGTGATCTAGTTCTCTTTGTACGAAAGAAGGGTAGTTCTCTTAGAATGTGCATTGACTACCGTTAGTTGAACAAAGTCACAATCAAGAATAAGTATCCCCTCCCCACGATTGATGACTTTTTTGACCAGCTTCAGGGTGCCAAGTGCTTCTCAAAGATAGACCTCAAATCTAGCTATCATCAGCTCAAAGTTAGGGAAAGTGACATTCCAAAGACAGCCTTCAGAACCTAGTATAGTCACTATGAGTTTGTAGTTTTTTTCTTTTGGACTAATGAATACTCCTACAACTTTCATGGATTTGATAAACAGGGTGTTCAAGCAGTATTCGGATATGTTCATTATCGTCTTTATAGACAATATCCTCATATACTCTTGGAGTGAGGAGGAGCATGCTACTCATTTGAGGATTGTATTGCGGACTCTTAAGGATCATCAACTATTTTCTAAGTTTAGAAAGTGTGAGTTTTGGCTACAGTCAGTTGCATTTCCTGGTCATGTAGTTTCTAGTGAGGGTGTTTAGGTAGACTCTCAAAAGATAGAGGCGGTGAAAAACTGGCCTAGACCTATTACTCCTACTGATATTAGGAGCTTTTTTGGTTTAGCTTGCTACTATCGGATGTTTGTAGAGGGTTTTTCATTTGTTGCTGCACCTTTTGACTAAATTAACCCAGAAGAAGGTTAAGTTTTAGTGGTCCGATGCTTGTGAGAAGATTTTTCAAGAGTTAAAGACTCGACTCACTCCAGCTCTAGTTTTGACCCTATCGGAGGGCGTGGATGGCTTTGTGGTATATTATGATGCTTCTCGAATTAGCCTTGGATGTGTGTTGATGCAGCATGGAAAGGTCATTTCTTATGCCTCGAGACAACTTAAGACTCATGAGAAGAAATTACCCGATGCATGCCCTTGAGTTTGCAGTAGTAGTGTTTGCCTTGAAGATTTATAGGCACTATTTGTATTGGGTGCATGTGAATGTGTTCCGGATCACAAGAGCCTTCAATATGTGCTTACTCAGAAGTAATTGAATTTGCAGCAAAGGAGATGGCTTGAGATTCTTAAGGATTATGATATGAGTGTCTTTTACCATCCTAACAAGGCCAACATAGTGGCAGATGCTCTTAGTAGGTTGTCCATAGAGAGTGTGTCCCGTACGGAGGATGGGAGGAGGATTGGTGAAAGATGTCCATAGACTTGCTCATTTAGGGGTTATCCTTACTGATTCAGCATAAGTTGGTGTTATTATTCAGAATGGGTCAGAATCTTCATTGGTGATGGAGGTTAAGCAAGGCAAGATGAGGATCCTATTATAGTGAAGTTAAAGAAAGCTGTCTGAAATCATAAAGTGGAGGTTTTCTCCCAAGAAGGAGATGGTGTACTTCGATATCAGGACCAATTATGTGTTCAAGATGTGGATGAATTGAGAGAGTGGATGTTGAGAGAGACTCATAGATTTTTATATTTTGTCCATCCAAATGCCACCAAGATGTATCGTGATCTACAAGAAGTCTATTGGTGGAATGGCATGAAGAAATATATTTTACAGCATTTGTGGCTAAGTGTCCGAATTGCCAACAGGTGAAGGTTGAGCATTAGATACCTAGAGGTGTACTACAGGATATCATTGTTCCTACTTTTAAGTGGGAAAAGATCAACATGGACTTCATTACAGGGTTTCCTTGTACACACCGACAGTATGATTCTATATGGGTGATTATAGACCAGATGACCAAGTCAACACATTTCTTACCAGTCATGACTATGGATTCAGCCAAGAAAATGCTAGAATTTACATTTGGGAGTTAGTTCGGTTGCATGAAGTTCCATTATCTATCATCTCAAATAGGGGCACTCAATTCACCTCTCAGTTTTGGAGATCGTTTCAAAAGGGTCTCGGTACTCAAGTGAAGCTTAACATAACTTTTCACCCATAGACAGATGGTCAAGCTTAGCGGACCATTCAGACTCTTGAGGACTTGTTGAGAGATTGCCTGATGGATTTCAAAGGTAGTTGGGATATCATTTGCCTCTCATTGAGTTTTCTTATAATAACAACTACCATTCCAACATTCAGATGGCTCCATTTGAGGCTCTTTATGGGCAGAGATGTAGATCACATATTGGATGGTTTTGACATAGGTGAGGGTACATTGATTGGGTCAGATTTGCGTGAGGCTATGGACAAAGTCTGGCTTATTAGAGAAAGGCTGAAGATAGCTCAGAATCATCAGAAATCTTATGCACATGTTAGGAGGAGAGAGCTTGAGTTTTCCATTGATGATTGGGTGTTTCTGAAGGTGTCTCCCATGAAAGGAGTTATGAGGTTTGGTAAGAAAGGAAAGCTTAGTTCCTAATATGTTGATTCTTATAGGATTTTGAGACGTATTTGCAATGTGGCTTATGAGTTAGAGTTGCCCGTAGAGTTATCTTCGGTGCGTCCAGTTTTTCATGTATCTTTGTTGAAGAAGTGCCTTCATGATCCAGCTCTAGTCATTCCGGTAGAGAGCATTGGTGCGAAGGATACCCTTACCTATGAGGAGGTTCTGGTTGAGATCCTTAATTGTCAGGTTCGCAAGTTGAGGAACAAGGAAGTAGCTTCAGTGAAGGTATTATGGAGAAATTAGCTAGTTAAGAGAGCTACATAGGAAGCCGAAGTAGATATGATAGTTAGATACCCACATCTTTTCCTTCTAGCTTAGTTCCAGCATGAGGTACCAGTTTCCTCCTTAGTAATATATCTAGTTTTATGTCAAGTTCACGCCTCTCAATTCCTTTTATGTTCTAGTATGCATGTATGTTTCATTACATTTGTTCAGTCACGTATACAAATCCGAAGTCGGTCAGTCCATCAGTTTTCAATTTATAGCCTTTCAGTTTTGGGATTGTAGCTCTTTCCCTATCCTTTCAACTTAGTTAGCCTTTATTGAGGAGGAATATTTCCAAGGGGGATAATATAAAACCTTGAAAGTCCCTAAGATCAAATCCAAAACTTGTAGCAGAAATCAACAAGAAAATGGCACCAAGCCATTGGACGACCAGCAGAACAATATGGCCTATTAGCCAACAGCTCGTTGGTTGTTACATGGTGAGGGACTTCAGAAATTTGCCAAATTCTATCCTGAACTGATGAGTGGATTATATGACCATTGTTAGATTGTAACGGTTGTTTGTTCTAATCGTTGAAGCTGGTTCAGAGGATGATTTGGAGCAAAAGTGGGAACCAACGAGAGGACCAATGGTCCGTTGGTTGGTTCAGTGACCCGTGGTATGGGTCATTGGTTCTTCCAGTTATAATTTTAGTTCTACAGTCTAGTGGTATTCTAGTAAAACCCTATGCTTTTACTCCTAAGTGTCATTGTTTTAAGCTTTCTAAAAGGCTTATTAAAGGGTTATACTTAGCCTAAACCCTCATCCTCTTCAAACACCGTAAGTTGGAATTTCTCTCTCAAGGAAAGACTAGGGTTCTTCATCATCTTCTTATAACTTTCTCTTGAGTTTTCAAATCAAGTTAAAGATTCATCAAGCCCAGGTATGTAGGGTCATGAATGGGGAATTTCTTCCAACCTCATGACCAACTTCTACTTAATCTCATAAATTCAACTCTCTAGTCATGATTTTATGAATTTCTAGTGTTAGACACAATTTTGATGAAAACTCTCGTGAACTTCTATGAATTCAATTTTCTTATGATTCAATCCATGATTTATGATTATGATTACATATTTTCTACTGGAATCTCTTATGAACCTATGATTTTCAAGTTATGATGTTATTACGCAATTATGTATGATTTTTATGAATCTCAAACTTATGTATCATGGCCGACTCAGTAGCATTATTTTCATGGATAGTCCACGTATGACAAGTATGACTATGATTTTCATGCTTTCTAACTAGCCATGAAAAACCAAGTATATTTTATAATTATGGCTATGAGTAATATATATATGTTTTGGGAGTAGTATCTAGCACTGAGTAGGATGGAGTTCTGCGCACCCAGGTCTCAAAATTACGTGGTACCGTAGGTATATATTCATGTTTAGGGCCTCACCAGAGAATGTCCCCCCCACCCTCCTGATACGGCTCACGAGTGATATATTATGTCTTTATCATTTTTTCCCTAGCAAGGCTTAGGACGGCTCTGCCAACTTGAGCGATATTATTGGGCATCATGTGCTCATTCATGATGGTGTCGGTTATGAGAAGTCTCCCATTATTCCTTGATTTTCATTGCATGTTCATGTTCATGACTTATGATATTTTGGCTCGCTATATGTTTTATGAGGGTTTTACTTATGAAATCAGTCATGTCCAACTTTATGAATTAGTTTTGAAAACCTTGAGCCATTTTACTCAGTTTATGATCAGGAACTCATATTTTAAGTTTATCCTATACTCATGATCTTATCTTACTATTTTACTATCATATTTAACTAATAATATATACTCAGTACCTTTAAAGTACTGACCGCATCTATGATGTATAGTCTCATGATATAGTTTTGGATGATCAGTCTCAACCCCGATGTTAGCTTCGCTCCCGTATCAGTTTAGTCCAGCCCCAGCATGGGTGAATCCTCATGATCCGAGGACATCAGTTTTGACATATGTTTTTCCTTTTATGTCTTTCAGTTTTCAGATTTTTGTAGATCTAGTTGGGGTATTTTCCCATTAGCTCATCTATGAGTAGCGGCTTTTCAGATAGCTAGGTTTAGATGCTTCAGCGATGTTGACTTGAAGTTTGTTTATGCTTTATGAGATTCTAGATTTTCTCTCATTTATTGATTTATGTTTTACTTTCTCTTAGTCATACGCTCTTCATCATGTTATGTATGTGTCATGGATTAGCTTGGAACGATTTGTGGTTCTAGGTCCCGTGTTGCCATCCGTGTTTCATTCTCTAGTCGTGACAAGATCTAAGTGGATATTGACTAAATTTATCTTAGATTAGATTAGATTGCATAGATCTATTGATTTATTCAAGTTATAATTGGATAATTAATGGTTGCAAACATTAATTAAGCTATCTAACTTTGCTTTTTCTTGAAAAAGGAAAGTGAAGTTGGGTAAGACTTCAATAGTGAGGATTTGGAGTCTTTGATCTATGGGTTGGAGCTAGAGATAGTCTACACCCAATTCAAACTCCACTGAAGCTTTAGAGCTAGAAATAATCTAACCCCTTCCTTAAGCAATGTTTGGTTGTTTAGTAAATTTTAGATTTGGGGTTTGAGAAAATCCGAACTAGGCATACTCTTTTAGTTGAGAAACTTAGAGTGTAGCCCAAAGCAAAGGCTATTAATACATTAATTGAATCTAAGGCTCTTGGTTAATACATACAAGTCGATGCCCCATCAAATGCACACTGATAAGAGGCATATTTATATGCCAAATCGATACTCAAATGTATAGCTTTTGCCTTGTTTGTCTAATAATGTGTGTACATTATCATGTAAATTGTACGGAAGTGTGAT